>JAECUM010037022.1:0-27372 GCA_016617855.1 Megalonaias nervosa
TATATATATATATATATATATATATATATATATATATATATATATATATATATATATATATGCCGGTTGTAGTTAAAACCAGATTACTCTCTTTCTGTAGTAGGTGTAATAATACCTATCCATTGTTTCCATCTTGTTTAAGAGGGGTTGTAGTTCAATCAACACCGGCTTCTTTCTTCCATTCTCTCTTTTTTCATTATAAAAAGTGTTATCCGTTATTATTATTACTGCTTGTGCTGTTTAACAGTAACTTGGTCCCATATTCTCTAGAAGATAATGTGACTTAAACATTCTGTGTTTTCTTATTACCTCACGCACCGCAGTCATCGAAATATTCATTTATGTGAGTTGAACCTTGTTTGTTAATGTTTGTCTGGTTATTCAACACGATGAGAACGTTTTCCTTTTTGCCAGTAGGTATTTTATCTTGAAAAGTAATCTCTCCAACGATAATATGTAGTATGTCTGCTGGAAAGAACGGCTTAACACGGTCAAGCGCGTGCCATTTTAAATACAAAAAGTCATTTTATAAAAGTATGTTCTGCTCTAATACAGCGTAAATTTGATTTATTCTGTTCTTTTGTGATATGCCGTGCAACGTTTAATACTGTTCTTTGTGATATGCCGTGTAACGTTTAATACTGTTCTTTGTGATATGCCGTGTAACGTTTAATACTGGTCCCTGCAGAATTGTTCTACCCTTAGTACTTTAATTTTAATATGCCACTTCTAAAGCCTGGCTATTAAAATTAAAAATATATTTTAATATGGGAAATTATGTATTGAATAATCACTGCTAATAATATATAATTATCACAGATGAGAAGTTATAATCACTAATGGATATATTCATTCATGTCAATAAAAGAATACGTAGTATGCAAAAGAAGCATCAGGCGTACTGTTCAATAAACTATGAAGTATTTGAATAGTAGCAGCATCAAACGATAACTCACCCGAACTGGTTTAAAATTTCCAATACAACTACACATACCAAAGATTAAAATTATTTAATTCTTTTAATTCTTGTAAGAACTTCAACAAAGCTGATTTTGGAAACCGGTTTACATCCTTATTAAATAAAACAAATATATGAGTGTTTAGAACATAATTTGCTATCAAAGGTAGATTGTTATGATATTCCATATACCGATAGATTCTCTAAATTAAAGAAGAAAAGTTTTTTGCAGTTACTGGCAAATGTTTTAAAGTTTTGTCTAGACTTTATCAAAGCATTAAATCAAGTGTTACTGATAACTATTCAGAATTTAGATCATGTGATACTGTTGTTCGGCAAGGAGAAATTTATAATTTACACTTATGTACACGTATTGCTGCTTCTTTATGAAAATAACACTGGCCATTGTTTTGCGGACTTAGCCGGGCATGTGTATGCGTACACAGATTTATATTACCCTATTTATCTTTATAGGCAGGAAAACCTGTCTAAACATTTTCAAAATTACATCAAAATATATATTCCATACATCGATAAAGAATACGAGCTCAAAACAATAAAAACGATTTACAAATATTACTTCTAGAGCATGTAGAGGACAAATTAAAGCACGTCTGATCGCCATTATCAAACAATTCCGAAGTTTGTAGATGACAAGTATTCGAGCATCCAGTATTGCCGACGTAATTAGCAAAGGATCACTATGGTTATCCTGATGTGTGAATTCCTGTATGCACTTAACTGGATAATTATTTCTTTCACGCATTGGTTCATTACCAAATGTTTGAAACTGTAAAACATTATTTAAAACACAGCTGGGAACTCAACAGAAATGAAGGGGGCATTTGTAATCGCGGATTAATACTTATATATTGTATACTAAACATTTTAAAACTGTCCCTGTACAGCCGCTATGTTAACTGAATCAAAACTAGCGTGTGTCTGCTCTGCTTCACATGTTAATCTATTGAAAAACGTCTCTGCCCTTGTACTGCCTCTACGTTAATTAGGTTACATGAATGTTTTATCATCTGTGAATAATTTCATAATTGTAAGTATTTGCAATGTCTTTACGTGTCATTAACTGTCTTTGCGTGTCTTATTCTTTTTCTCTATACTAATTGTAATTACATACTTTTAGAAACTGACACGAGGACATTTCATGGTCAATACGAGAGAGAGAGAGAGAGAGAGAGAGAGAGAGAGAGAGAGAGAGCAAGTAAAAATAACAATTAAAGTTTACTAAAATTCAACTTCCACATGCCAGAATATTTAATTATATAAAGAAATAACGATCGACATATAGACAAATCATAAACGTTTTATCAACAGTAAATATTTTCACATAGACGAAGCATAAATGTTTTATCAACAGTAAATATTTTCCAGTATTGTAAGTAAATGGCGTCTCTGTGCTGTCTTCATCTGTTTGTGCCTTATCTTTGCTTTGTCTTGCGTGTCTTATTCCTGCTCTGAACATCTACCGCAATTAAATATTTTTAGAACGTTACAAGGGGACATTTCATGGTCAATAAGACAAAAGGGATAGTAAAAGTAACTTCCACATGTGAAAATATTTAATTATCTAAATAAAAGAACGATAACGATCAACATTTAGTCAAAATAAATATTTCTAATTCTTATATATTTATTTATATAAATTTTTTATCAATTGGAAATATATTCCAGTATTGTAAGTAGATGACGTCTCTGCATCGTCCTTGCGCACTTCTCTTTTTCTAGTATTTACTATATGTATATAAATATATTATTATAAATACTATTTATACTCAGATATGGAAAATAGAAACATTCAGTATTTTCCACTCCTTTGTCAGTTTAAAACGTCTTTGCGCCGTCTTTGTCCTGTCTTTGCTCGTCTTTGCGGTAATTATTAGGACCGCCCCTTTACCAATTATATTATCTATTATCTCTACATCTTTATTCCTCCTACATCTAGTACAGTGAATTATGACGTAATAATTAGTGGGAAATTTACTTATAACTATCCTAATGTTGAAACAATAAAAATCGGATAGCCTACATAAACAATGCAAGGCAAATGACCATTTATTACTCCCCACCAAGCAAAAAAGACATCTGACGAAGAATATAAGATATATCTTATAAGGTAGCTTATAAACTTGACAAGATAGCTTATTTACAATATTAATGAAGGTACCTAAGTTACGATTTTATCTTACATAATTTATAACATTTAAGTTTATGAGACATCTTGTACGACTGATGAAATATCTTAATTAAGTTAATAAGATATTTTAGTTTTAAATACGATATCGTATAATGCTTATGGGATATCTTATATTTGAATTTAATAAAATGAGATATCAGAATTGGTATTGTTTCAAATATCTCCTTTATTTCATCGTAGTACATTTAACACAGAATCATGTATAATTAATGGGTTGAAAGTGTACACATGCATTCTTTTCATGAAACAAAAACAAAACAAACATAAAAAAACCAAAATAACCGTTCTTGTATCAACCAAATTCATTTATGTTTAGAAATTAGTAATTACATTTTCACGTTGATTTGCAGACCTTCATCCTGTCGTTAAAGTGGATCATTTACTTTATGATTTCAGTTCTTAATCAAATGACACATATGGGGGAGGGGGGGGGAGACAATGTATATCTGGAGAAAAAAAATCGAAAACGAAATATATAACTATTGCATGCTGCTCTTAACATCAAATATAATAGTTTACCTTGTCTGTGGTGCTACACGTAAATATTTACCTTTGGTTGGCACTACATAGCCACTTTTGTGTTGAAATGCTGTACAACAATGCAACATGCATGCATGCATGCTACATACATACACGGAAACATATCCCAAACATTTGGTGTATTCCAATGTCAAAAGTATGTTTCATCTTTGAACAGTCTGTAAAGAGATTTACAACTAGAACTGCTTTCATAAGATAATACGTATGTCAAAATGAATCCCCTGAAGGTGCTCAGATTTCGGGTAAAGGCTCCAGAGACATTCAAACTTCTAAACCAGTGTGTTCCCAAATGTTTGAATGATTTAATGTTTTAAACACAATAAATACAATTTTATTCAAATATTTTAGATGTCTCATGAATTTAAACCACAAAAAAATCTTTGAAATATAAAGCTTACTTCAGAAAACAATCAAATTTTATATCATCTTGATAATTAATTTTATATTAGAATGGAATGAGTAACCTAATTAATTTAAAAACAATCAAAGGATTATATTGAATAAAGACTGTTTTCTGCCCCAGTTTTTATGAAAAAGTAAATATTGTTACATTTCTTGACACTTTGTCTAATTGTGGTATTTCTTGAAACAAATGAAACTCTCATACATTCATTATGCATATAGAGTTCTATTTTATGCTGAAAACGGATCCTCGAAAATGGGCTAGTGTTGGAAAATTGCAAGCTTAATGTTACTTTGGCAAATTATATGTAAGTGCAGTCTTGCTCCAAGAAAGAAATTTCAGCAGACTGTGCATATTCTGTGACCAAACTAGTTTTCAAAATATCTTCGTAGAGCAAGGATGCGCTGATACCTAAAATTAACATTCACTAGTTTTACGGTCCACACAGCGTTAGAAATTTCTTGCTGTTGAAATGTCGTTACCACCGTCTCTACTATGCGAATATAAATAGTACTGCAGTCTAAAGAGCATTTTGTACTATTTCTACCAGCATTGAACTCAAACTAAAAACAACAGATAGATATTTTAAACAACCTTGTTCATTTTGTCTTAAATTTAGATCCTTTTCAACTGTAGCTTGCCTTTGTGCACAAGGCTCAAAGTTTTGGACAGACACCATTGGGGATTTCGGAAAAAGGTACACAGAAACTGTGCTGCGTTTATAATGCATAACATTTGAAAATATAAATTACATGGCATTGCCAGGTTATCACATAATGGATGTGTTAACAAATATGAATAAGGTTGCTTACAAAATGAAATGTAACAAAAGGATTTAACGTTTTATATTCCGTTATGTTATTAGACAACCCATCATTTGGAAGGGGAATTAAATGACATGGTCGACTCTGCTGCAGTGCAAGTCTTCACACACGTACACATCCGAAAATACAGTCTGCTATTTTCCATAGAATAGGGTCAAAGCTGAAATACATAGAAGACAATTTAGTCGATCTTTGTTTAAGGTTGAACAGTATTAACGTTACAAAGAATATGTATGCAAGGTATGGTACTTGCGTAGAGTAAAAGGATTGTTTACGAATGTACTATAAAGTATATATTGAGCTTACAGTGCTTCATTTTCTCCAAACCTGTGAAAACAAAATTTAAAATTTATTGAAAAATATTACTATGGGCAGTTTAAAAAGCTTCTGGCATCCATATGGCAGAAACGGGTTTACATTTCAGAAGGGCATTTTTTCGTGTTCATTCTACTAATGTTCTGAAGCTGACAAATACTGGGAAATAATAATAAATAAGGGGGTTGGGGGTTGGGGGTTGGGGTTTTTTTGCCTTTTTAAGGCACTTTTAGCATATTATTGGATATATCGATTCCCGATTACACCAGCCTCTGTGTGTCCTTGGGAAAGACATTGAGCTCCCATTTTCTCATCATGACATAGCCAATAATGTGTTAAAAGTGTCGTTAAAAGCAGCAACAGCAAAAGCAACCCCACCTTTCATACAACGATAATCCTTTACATGACTTGACCCCCCCCCCTTATCTAATGAGGGATATATATCTTCGACAAACGGTAAATTGAACCAGCATTATCTGTCATAATATGTACGTGCAGGTTCATGACTAAATAAATGTAACCCAGAATTTGTAAACTATGTGTCTTTAATAAATATCGGTATTTCAGCTTCCCATCATGGAAAGGTTCTGATACTTGTTACAGTACATAGTTATAAGTGAATTTCATGCCCATCTAAGCATAGAAGCACAGTTTCTATGTCCACTGAATAACTCTCTGTCACTGTATCTCTCTCTGTCTCTCAGTAGTAATAACACAAAGGTGATATGAACTATTTAGCACCTCATTTTGCAACGGTTTTAAATTCAAATGATGAATCATGCCGTTAACAATGAAGACTTAGATTTTTTCTTGGACAAGTTCTAAAGCTTTGTCCATACAATTAAGAATCTTTTAATAGCGTCGAATCGACACCATGAAATGGTCGTCGCGTCAGATATCGGTAATGTTATACACTCAGCAGATTAGAATGGAGGTTTAGATACGTTTAGTCATGATTAGACCCAAAATGCACCTTCTTCCTGCAAACCAACATTACTCGCACGTGAAAGATTACAAATGGATACTTAATGTCACGTATTTAATTCACAAGTAGTGTTTCGGTTCTAAAGTATTTTATACCTGTCGCATTACCTTGTCGAATGGCAAGTATGTCAACCTGGGATTGATAAAACTATGTCATTATTTAGAGTCCTTGCAATATACCAGTTTAAACCTAAATCAAAATGGCTTGTTTTTCTGATAAGATAAATACTAAAGATATTGAAAGAAGACGACACCCCCCATTTCCTAACTTATTAAGCAGGTAAGCTCAACACAAAAAATTCAGATATTATACGTAGATGAATCATCGTAATCGAAATTTAGCAGGTCAATAGAGGATTCGAAATTTAGCAGGTCAATAGAGGATTCGAAATTTAGCAGGTCAATAGAGGATTCGATGTTTAGCAGGTCAATAGAGGATTCGAAATTTAGCAGGTCAATAGAGGATTCGATGTTTAGCAGGTCAATAGAGGATTCGAAGTTTAGCAGGTCAATAGAGGAATCGAAGTTTAGCAGGTCAATAGAGGATTCGAAGTTTAGCAGGTCAATAGAGGATTCGAAGTTTAGCAGATGCTGAATGTTCTAGTAATCTAACTTCGTGCTAATCCAAGTTATTATTATGAATCAAATGTTTCTGAATTTGAGCTATTGTTTAACTTTTACTTAAAACATTTCAAACATATAAGACCAGGAATTTAGGTATGCAATCATCTTTTAGCAAGGTAATTTCCAAAAGCTATCTCTAATAGTTTTAGTTCAATAGGCTACACAACTGAATTACAGATTGTTCAGACCCATCATAATATTATGATACATATCCCTTAACTACGTTTGATACGTTCCTGCAATCACACCAAACTGGTAGTTTTAAGTAAAACTACAAAACAAAGAATTCATTTTAATGCTAAATCTTAAACCAAATCAAGGTTGAGCCATATAGCGTACACTATTTTCGTTTATAGTTGTATAGATTAATATATGGAATGTTCGACTATTCCACTAAATAAAGCTTTATGATGCAATTTATGGCATAAATTATTGTCACCCTATGTGTTCAAAATTAAATCTACAGACTCTATTCTTTATTGTCTTATCTTCTTGTGCGATCACCTTTATAAGGGTAGAAATGACATGCGGTGCACCAATATCTGCTGTACGAGATTACATTGCTTCTTGACCAAGGAAGCGCCACTTATGAAATCAATAAATCGGTATTTTCACGATGCAAGCTTTAAAAATAGAACGGTATTGATACAATTTGGACACGAAAGACAAAATAAGTCCACACGACTTACATGTTTGGGATTGTTCAAATGCTTAGGCCTCGTGTTAGTGTGCGTATGTGTTTGTCTGTGCGTGCGTGTTGCCACCAAATTAATGAAATCTGTTGCAAAAGAACACCAATATTTTCGGTGAATAAGAGATTTCATAAGCCTCTAGGCCTCGTAATCAATCATATCAGCGGATAATCCTAAACAAAGTGACTGTCTTATTCTTACAGCGGAACATAACACTGTTGCATGTTGACTTGTAAATTAGGTTAGTTAATCAGTCGTTACTCGGGTTGATTTCTATTCACTTTTTAACACGTTATAACCTTATTTGATGCAACTTTATAGCAGAAAATTAATCAAACTAAATAATGACATTATAAATTTAGTGAATAGTTATGGATAGACAGTTTCGATGAGACATACATAGATAAGATGGAAATTGTGCATATCGTCCTTGATATTTTCTTAACACACGGTTTCCATGGCAACAGCTGGTCTTCTTATTTCCGTGTCAAGAAAGTTACTTTCATGCTTGTCCAGTGAAATTAATTTAACAAAGGTTGATTACTTTCTGGTTGAATATTTTGAATATATTTTCATGTTAACGTTTGGTGTACAATTATGAGGCACAAAATCAAAACTATATGCATGTCGATAGTGTGATATGATTATGGTTAATACAGACACAAACATACAAGCAAACATCAGAATGAAGTAAGTAGAGACATGTCTGCAGCGAGGAAAGTATGTTCGTCGTTTTGTACGTAGGTGGATGGATGTGTTTTGGGGTGGCTATACTGTTAGGTTATCTAACATATCAACTGTCTAGACACAAAAGGTACCTTAAGAGGGTCTAACAACTTTATAAAAAAAAAAGAAAAAGATAACAACCCAGCGTGCTACCGAATCAAGAAGCCAGTATATTAGCTTAAATTCAGTAACCAAGAGAAAGCCTTAAAAAATTTCATTTGTTAACTTTAAGAACTGTTTAATTCTTATGATTTTACAAGTCATTCCTAAATTAAGTCATTCTAAATATTTTGAACCAGTCATGATACAGCTATCATTTGATACATTATCTGGCTACCCGAATTTAACATTTATTATACAAATATAGAAGTATGGTAGTGTCTGGGTTCATGGCACAAGATTAATTAAGAACACCAAATCCATTACTACTCGGTTGCTTTTCATTCTTCAGTTTTTTAAAGCAGCAGTAACTCAATTGTTTGAGAAACGAACTCGTAATTCATTGGTCTTGAGTTTGATACTCGCCAAGGTCAGCTGCCAAGGGGCCCCGAGTGGACGAGTGGTATAAAGCGCTCACCTTTCCGTATCACTGCCATCTCACCTCTGTCTGCGTGGGTTCGACTCTCAGGCTCGGTTAACGTGGGAATGTGAGAAAGCTTGCCGGTAGCTTCTCGTGGGTCGGCGGTTCTTCCCGGAATTTTCCAGGGTTCTTCCTCCACCAGTTATACTGGCCGCCATGTATAGCCTACCTTGTGCTGAAAAACGGCGTTAAACCCTTCAACAACAACAATAGGTCAGCTGTCTCAATGCGTTTTGGAAAAGAAACCTGGCTCACTTTCCAAAACATAACGCAGTCAAAAAAGTTTTTACAAAACTGACGTTAAAACCAACAAAAGAATCTGATACACGAGAGCTTTGTATGATGTCTTGGCATCTTTCTGACAAGGGCAACTGAAACTGTTTTTCACTCTGAGTTAGCATAGATATGCAATCAAGAACACGTCAGCCGACCAGAACTGGCCTGTGGCGAATATTGAACCTGCGACCTTGGATTACGAGTTCGACGATCTATCATAATCAAATAGGATCTAACTTTTTTCATCTATTGTTTATTTCACGTGGATGCTTGTTCATTATGCCATACTTGGTATAAAAGGAAGTTATAATTCTGGTTTTATGACCGCCGTCGATGTTTTATCTCGTGAATAATCCCCCGGAATAAAATGTTCGATGTTATCGCCATATATTAATATATTACGATTAAACACACACACACACGCACACACACACACACACACACACACAAATATATTATGTACACTGCACGCATGCACGTATGATCCTCCTTGTACTGTATATTCGTATACAGATAGAAACCTTCTTGAGGGATCCGAGTCCTTTCTCTCATAAATTGTTACATTTTTCATTAAATTATAGTCTTATTCCATCTTGAGTTTAGCCTTAGATTGTTAACCCAACACAATGCCTATACCAAAAGCCAGAATTTATGGCACCAAACCCAAACATAAGTCTAGATTTGATATGATTAATGAAATGTACCTGTACCATGTGAAGAAATACATAACGTTTTTTGTGTGCAAGGTTTTGAAAACAAGGCAAGCAAAGCTAACATAACACATTCGTCTCTTTCACGTATTCATTGGGATGAGAGAGATTTTCACTACAGGCTACATGCCATTAAAATTGTCACGTTTCGCAGTCCAGGTATCAGGAAATGTATAAAAGTTGGATATATTATGACCGCGTTTGATGTGTAAACATAGCCGAAAGTAGTGTTAATTGAGTATGCAAGTCGCCAGCCACCCAGATCATAGAATAGCCGCCAGTCAAAGGGCTTGTCGTCCTCACACCCAGACGTTAAACCATGGGTCCAGGGATCAAAGGGAAGCCCGCAGGGTGAACGGGGCGTGTTCTCACCCGCCACGTAGACAGACAAGCGAGAAGACATTGTCAGTAAGTTTGATTGGGACCGTCAACAGCGACATCCAATTGGAATTAAGATAGAGGGTGGGAGTAAACCTTAGATCGAAATTTTAGCTTAAACGTGCAGTAAATTTATCAGTATACCTGGGCAGATTATGAGAAGTAGATCTAGCGGGTTTAAGCGAAAGGATACTCCGAGAGAAGCCACTCGTAATTTGGCGGGAATCTTAGGACCAGAATTGTAAGACAAGGAAAAGCTTCGACAAGGTCAGTGGGCTATTTGCTCGATTTTTGCAAAACATTACGGCGTCATAATTGTAAGTATTTGTAGCATGTATACTTAATTACTGAAATTGTTTTAGTATGTAGAATTACCTTGTAGTGTTTCATTTATAAGCGTATTTGAGACATGAATTTGAGTTTACGTAGAGAATTATGTAGATTGCTAGTCCGTCAGAATTAATATTGTAATTCGCTGGTAGTTACGATAGATGTGTGAATATATCAGAGCATGGATATTTTAATATTTGTATATTTGGTATGAGTTGTGATGTAAAGATATGCGTCTGATTGTTGTTTATTGGTTTGTGTAATGGAATTATAAGTATGTACTGATGTGAAGCAATTTATTGTTGTATGTATAAGAGTAATTAATACCATGCTTTCATCATGTTGTGTTATTATGTTGTGTTTTACCATAGAAGAATGTATGCGTATTTCGGTGTGAATGAATGCGTGACCGGTGAAATTTAATAGCCTTATCTGATGATAGGCTGTGTGTAGTGTGAGATGTGAGCGCTGAGGAAAATATTGTACCATCCTTGTGTTTTCACAGGAAGCTTTTCGGGGACAGAACTTCCGGTGCAAGTTAGTAGTCCCGAGTCTCTAAGAGGGAGACGGAAGTGAGACTGACAGTGCAGTCGGAGTCGACAACGTGCAGTCGACATAGAAAGAGGGATAGAAGGGGAGGAGGAGGAAGTGGTCTGGAGGAGGAAATCGAGAAGGAGGAGGAGGAGAAGGAACTTGGAGGGAGTCAGGGAGTACGAGAGGGAATTAGGAGATAGAGAAGAATACACAGATGAGTAGTACACAAGGACAGGTGGAAATCTCTCACACTACGAATCAAATGATGCGATAGGCTAGAAAAGGGTCGAGCGGAAGAATTGTATTTGGGAAATTCGAACTATTGATCTTTTAACTGTTATTAAATTGTCATTATTGAACTTCACCCTTTTTTTGTATCTTTATTCATTTAACCGTCGGCATTGCTGACTGGGGGCTCGGAGCTGTATATCTAACTGTCACTAAATCAACTTCCAACCAAACTCGAGCCTGGGTGGGACTTCTACAATAATTTAAATAATATTGGAGGCACCCCACCCCCAATCCCCCACAACCAAAACCTCACAAAAATAATAATAATAATAATAATAATAATAATAATAATAATAATAATAATAATATTATTATTATTATTATTATTATTATTATTATTATTAGCAGCAGCAGCAGGACTTTAAAGAAAGCTGCCATTGTCACCATATTTGACTTCAGGACTGCACCATTTTCATTGGGGACAAACTAAACATCACCTGTCATTTGAGCATGATAGAAGAAGTAAATTTAAGATGACAGTGCACATACGTGCACAAATCTCGCCGACAGTGTACAAATTTAAAGGCAATGATGTGTGATATCTCCTACAAATTAGTTCAAAGTCGCACATATAACAATGCACTCAGCACTGTACATAATTTGTATTTAACTGGTAAGATAAACTGAATAAGAATCTGAAAAGATTAAATTGTATGGAAGCTTAAATAAGAAGAGACAAGTTGGTATGGAAAAAAAACAATCCTTTATATATTTAATTTTACTTTCCTTTTATGTTGAATTTCTGGATTTTATTAAGAGTTAATATCAGAATGGGTACCATCCTCAGCAAAGCTGGTTTGTGTCTTGTTCTGCTCAGGCACCTACAATCTGAAAAAAAAAATGCTTCAACAAAGTCATGTCATCTCAGAACTGCTTACATATGTAGAAGTCAAGTTAACTAGTGTAATGAAACTTTCTTTGCTGTTCTTGTGTTTACCTTAATATCATTAAGCAGTGTACCATGTTCTTTCGTACACACTTGTCAATTCACGCAAGTGGATCGTGAAATCAATTTACACAAAGGTATGTTTCATTTGTCCGGAAAATTCACTTCAGTAAAATTCCAAGTAGAAGCTTACTAAGATGTACGTAAATTATACATTATAATTTAAATTATTGTCTGTACTAAAATTTCGGTGGTCTGAGACACAAATGTAAGCATCATTTTCACTTGCTATTTAGAAATGCATCCACTTTTGCAAATACAATGCTCAAAAAAAACCCCAAACAAACTCGAATCCAATATTTATAAAATAGGAGCATTATTCCTTAAAATCTGACTGTGCAGATCAAGTAAAAATACTTGTAAAATTGGTAAATTGTAAATTATGTAGCATATCAACTAACAAGCTTGGTCAAACTGAACGATCCAAGATATAGTTCTTGTATTTTGCTGTAGTTTCTTGCTTATAACTTCTAGATTATTGTAAAAACAAAAACTTAAGTCAATTTTAAAATCTATCGTTACTTTAAACTTACTGCTCCTCATTATGTTCATTCTGCAGTTTCAAGTTTTTAATTTTTCATGAACAAGGCCATGCACACAATAATCAATTCACAATACAGAAGAAATTTAACAAAGAAATTAAAGATAGGGCTTGCACAAATAACGTACAAAAGTATGCTCATTTGGTTGAATATTCCCCGTACTTCTATAGAAATTTGTGTGTATCCCCAGATCACATATTTTGACTTTCACACCCCCTCAACCCCACCTCCAAATAAACAAATTCTCGCAGGCCTATATTATCCATGTTATCACTTAGCAAATAGGCTGTGTAGTTGACAAAAGATGTTGTGTTTATTACTGAGAAAAATTTCATGTACATAATTATTACTTAAACTATGCCAGTATTAACTTGTTTACAACCGACATAATAATAATAATAATAATAATAATAATATCAAAGTTATTTCGCTCATTCACGTCTGTATTTATCAAGATTTAATTACCTTTCAATGTGCATTTCCTATTTTACATATATGCATATAAGCACGCATACAGCTGTGTAAACATAAATGTCTTTAAATTTAAGTTGTAATTTATTTACTTTTATTATACTTGATTTTTTAAAATATAGTTTGTCAAGAACAATTAATCCTACGTTCTTGACCTAAGCGCATGCGCAAATAAAAACCCTACCTAGGAGCATTTTTTTTTTTTACGTAAACCGATCTCCATCCTCACAATTTTTCTTGACAACTTCCCTCCCCAAAGGGAATTATTAATTATTCCATACTATTAATATTAATTAATATTCCATATTATTAATTATTAATTATTATCAACATAATTTATTTCATACGAGTCAGATAAAGGTCACATAAATATTCTAAAACTTTGTCGTTTTCTGTATGGATTGAACATGTTGGCCGATTGACCACATTTTCTTTGTTTGGAAATGGCACCGCCACGTGGCATGGTGTTAACATGTGCATGAATGTGTAGACACGACGAAAACAATCAGCCAAAACAGAATCTCTGTACCACAATAACAAAGCTTCCTTCTGTAAATAAATATGTGAATTATAGATTAATTAATTAATGTACATACCTGGACGGTTGAAACTGGCAGATAATTGCATAGTCTCAACCACAAAATATTATTCTGCCGGTACAGGAAGAGTTACAAAATTCGGTTCAAATATTCGTAAAAAATTGAAAAGTCAATGTAATTATAAAAGCTAACAAATAAAATATTTTCCCATAAAACTGTAACCTTCAGTCAGTTATGTCTTTATCAAATAAAAATAAAAAAAACTACGAAACTATGATTGTTCCTCCTGATAGTGTAAAGTTAAGCACAACTTTAGCACAACGTTGTTAAAACATTCTGGATTATGACTGTGATATATCAAAGTTACTAGTACATCACCTCATTCCAGACTATTGGTACCTCAGAACATTCAAGATTACTGTAATTCTCTCTCTCTCTCTCTCTCTCTCTCTCTCTCTCTCTATATATATATATATATATATATATATATATATATATATATATATATATATATATTATTTGTACATTGTTCGCTAAGTTTCTGCGTATAGTTCAAGATGTTGTCGTAGTTTTTGCACCCTGTACGCATACTATTTCGCATGAAATCAATAATCGTGGTATTATGATAGACCAGCA
The DNA here is from genome assembly GCA_016617855.1 of Megalonaias nervosa. Lineage (NCBI taxonomy): Eukaryota > Metazoa > Mollusca > Bivalvia > Unionida > Unionidae > Megalonaias > Megalonaias nervosa. Next base: position 14,512 of record JAECUM010037022.1, read on the forward strand.
TCACAAAAGGAGATCACTGAGGTTCATATTTCACGCTTTTACTGACTTTGCTTAAATCTTTTGTTTTACGTACAAGGACTGTTCTTACTAGGATACTTAAGATAGACGGTTACATGCATCTCTGTTAGTTTAACACCTTCACGAATAAAGATCATTGTGATCCAACCAAGCCTAAAACAATACTGTATAATGTTGCTAAAGTGCGTATAATATTTATTTGGTAATATATTTTTAAGACCAGATCAGAATATAATTTCAAGTCAGAAATGCGTATGTAGTTTATGTTTTGCCTATTAATGATGAGACAAAGATATCACTTTTTCAGTTGCAATGTCTTCAACAATTACATTTATGTTAAGGTCAGGCTCAGTAAAGTCAAGCAGTGTTTTCAACGAAATGTGGGACAGTATTATACTATATCTAAAACTTTGTAACAGTATTATATTATGTCTAAAACTTTGGGACAGTACTATACTATGTCTAAAACTTTGGGACAGTACTATACTATGTCTAAAACTTTGGGACAGCACTATACATGGGCGCCCGCAGCATAGGTCAAGGGGGCTCAAGTGCCCCCCCTGGAAATCATACTGCATATATATATATATATATATATATATATATATATATATATATATATATATATATATATATATATATATATATATTCCGACAAGGTTAATCATGCAAATGAAGCTGAAAATATGTCACAAGATTTTGTTCAAAACGCTTAGAAAATATTAGCTTTAGTTTCAGACTGCTCACTATACTAACTCTCCCGGCCGTGACTGACTGACCCCCGCAAAAATCCTGTTCCCCGCAAAAAATCTTGCGGGCTCCCATTGCACTGTACTATGTCTAAAACTTTGGGACAAATAATATACTATGCCTAAAACGTTTGGGATAGAACCATGTTATGTCTAAAACCTTGGGACAGTATTATACTATCTCTAAAACTTTGGCATAATACTATTCTATATCTAAAACGTTTAGACAGTACTATGCTATGTCGGAACCATTAGATAGTATTATATTATGTCTAAACTTTCCGAATATTAATATATTATGTCTATAGCTTCGGGATAGTATTAGATTTTGTCCAAAACTTTGTTAAAGTACTATACTATATCTAAAACTTTGTGATGGTACTGTACTATGTCTAAAACTTTGTGACAGTACTGCACGATGTGTATCCTTTGACAGATAATTATAATGTGTCAAAAACTTTAGAATAGTTCTATTTTATATCTAAGATTTTTATTCATTATATGATAGGCGTTGCTGTCTCGCCTTTTTTACGCTGAAAGCTGATGACTTACGTGTTAAAGATGTTCAGGTACCGTATGGTCACATATCAACATATATTCTCCTAGAACTTTAGGATAATAGTACTACATTGCGTTAAAGTTGGCAACCTATTATGCTAATTGTTCCTACCTTGCCTGTGTAAGTAGAAATTATCGTCGTTTAGAGGCAGGCGCTTTTTAATTTATGTTGCTATGCATCTCGCAACGACATGTTGAAGGCATCCTGTAGCCACTATTTTTGTTCCCTTGGAATTCGTGTACTCCAAAAATGGGCCAATTCGTATTAGTGACGTATGTGTACTTTATCTCGCATCCGAACATTTTCAAATACCCTTATCTCACCAGTTTAATTGAATGGAATATTTACACCGAATTACATTGGCTGTATATCTGGTTTCGTATTTACAGTACCTGAATGGTGATATCTAAACCATACATCCATTTTCTCACTACCTATTTTCTTTCTTTTTGTTCGCCTGCTCATCATTATTCCTTCTACGTCAATTTGCATGAGTCTTACTTGTATATTCAGATTACATGTCTAGAAAGACCGCATTTTATTTGGTTCCTTTGGCACTCGTTATGAACAGATTTGACTCTATTAGTAAAACTAAATACATTCACACTTGACCATTCGTTTTACATAAAGAAATATACTAAACCTCGACCATAATAATTATATAGACAGCAATAGTATCAAACTTGACCATTATTTTTACTTGCAAATAAATATCCTACGACCCTAGCGATGTATTAGATGAAAAGAAATACTCTGAAATCCTACCATTATTATTATTATCTTTTACATTATATGAATTACATTAAACTTGACCATTGCATTTGCATTAAATACAGTTTAAAAAAAACAAAAAAAAAAACAAAAAAAAAAAAAAACATAACCTACTGGGAATGAAGTTTTCTGTAGTAACAGTCACACAGGTCATGTCGGCATTCAACACCATCTATTTCTGTAATGCGGGTCATTGTTTAGAATTTGAGTCTACTTACCTTTAAGTGGCAAGTATTTGCTTCTTTTGGATTCTTATACATCCATATTCCTTTGGAAGGTCATTATTTAGACGCCCCAAGAAATGCATACGGTAAAATCCATGTTAACGTGCCTAAACATTTTGAACCTAAACATGTGATCAAGTACAATCCGGCTCGAATGTTGCGCGCTTTGATGTCACAATGAAAGCTATGTATACAAGACCATTCTACCCTATATTGTGACGATACCACTCGACGTGATCTTTTCTTGACCAAGTTTTGTACATGGCCACCATTTCGAAGACCATTGCGATCGATAATTTTCATCTAGAAGCATTACATTTTCTCATATTGGATTATTACAAATCTAAGTCGCAAATATGTGAGAACAATAAGACAAATTAAAATATATTGACAATGCGCTAAAGTTTTGTTTCCCTAGGATAATGAATTTACATGATTCCACCGTATATCATGAAGTCAGTTATTATTAACTACCTTATTAAAATCTAATTTCAGAGTGATTGTACACCAGAATGTACAGCGGAGGAGCTAAGGTGTCCATCTTGCGTGCTGCGGGCCCCTACGCGTTACAGAAGTTGAGAGCTGTAGCGAAACACACCGTCATAGAGCACGTGTTGTCCATCTTCCAGCATGTGCTCAGTATCATTTTACTCATTATCTGCATAGTCTTCGTCAATTGGGTGGTGAACAGTACGAATCGAGATCAGAGTCATTTGACTCCAGTGGAGTGGTATGGTTCCACAGCCTGTGTCTTTCTGTACCTCCTGCGTTCAATACCCTACCTCTCCGTACCTTTCGCTGTTACGAATATTCTAGGATTCGTCACAATGAATCTCTGGCCGACAGGGCCAAAATTTCAAGTACCCAAGACTAGGATACCATTTTTATGTTTTCGGGTTGTGACTCGTGGTCTTTTTCCCGACCTTGTAAAGTCCAACGTAAATAGGAACATTGAGGTTTGCTACAAAGCTGGGTTAGATAATTTCAAGTTCGAAGTGGTCACAGATAACCCTCTAAATCTTCCTAAGTCTGCCTTGATACGCGAGCTGGTAGTTCCTGCAACATATGCCACGCGCAACAATTCACTGTTCAAGGCACGAGCGCTCCAATATTGTCTACAGAGTGATATAAACATCTTGTCTGACGATGATTGGATAGTCCACCTGGACGAGGAGACAATTCTGACCGAGGGCTCCGTGATTGGGTTGGCTAACTTTGCTGGCCAGGAGCTTGGTTCGATAGGGCAAGGGGTCATCACGTACGCAAATGAAGAGGTCGTTAACTGGTGGACAACTCTAGTGGATAGTGTCCGAGTATCTGTTGACTTTGGTATGATGAGATTTTGCTTCAAAAGACTAAATTGTCCAGCTTTTGGATTTAAAGGATCTTATATTATAGTCAAGGTGTCCGTGGAGAAGAAAATTGGGTTTGATTTCGGACCCCGTGGAAGCATTGCTGAGGATGTGTTTTTTGCCCTGACAGCGTGGAAACTGGGATACAAATTTAACTTTGTCGAGGGGGAAATGTGGGAAAAGAGTCCGTTTTCTCTCTTGGATTACATCAAACAGCGGAAGCGATGGTTTGTTGGTCACATGTACACGCTTTTGAGCTCTGAAATTCCACTCAAGTGTAAAATATGGTTGATTCCCACCGATCTTGGATGGCTATTGTTGTTTGGAAATATTCTGAACTTTCCCGCTTCTTTTGTCTTCCCCATCCCAATGCCGCTTATCCTTAATGTCATTACCGGAAGTATGGGTGGACTGATGATCTTTCTCTTCATTTTTGGTAGCATTAAGTCGATTAGCATACGGAAGTACGGACTTCCCAGTAAGGTTCTGTTCATCATGTGGACAGTGATAAGTATTCCCTTGGCTGCATGTCTAGACGCCGCGGCCTCTCTGTATGGTGTCATTACACGCGATTCAGGCGGTTTTCATATTGTCAAAAAGGAAGTCAATTCACCTGCATCTTACCCCAGAACTAATGATTCCATAATATAAGTGTGCAGCGATGAGTGAATGGAATTTAAGTGAGACCATATTTGTTCTGTTTTGTGTGTGCATAATCATTTCCTGAATATACAGACAAAATATCTTGACTCGGGCTTTTTTAAATTGTTGTTATGATCATTGGAAGAGGATGGGTGAAAGAAAATATAATTTACTTTACGTGGGACCCTGAAATAAAAAACACATAAAATCACAATGAACATTATTTTTTCATACTGTATATTGAACACCGTTTCTGAAAAATGTTCGTAACTTAAAGATTTGGTCATGGTTATTATAATTAGTTCACATGACTATCTTTTTATTGTTGTAACATTCAATGGCACAATACGTTTTTCAGTGAAAGACGTTAACATTCTCAAATTTTGATGTCTGACACCTCAGAACTATGTAACTCCTATCAAGACGATTATTCAGTAACTTTTCAGTAAGACTGAATTACCTTTATTATTATACTCTGGAAATTTATTGAAATTAATTCTGCCAATCTTTGTCGGTTCTTGCAACTTCAGAATTATATCTGTTAATTTTACCCAGATTACAAATATAGCAGTTGTACATTTAAAAGAGGGTCTGTTTGGTCCAGGCAATTTGACAAACAATCCATCACTGATAGAACTATCTTTATCAACTGGTTCTGATTAATCTCGTTTACGCACTCGATTTTCTTGTACATACTAGCGTACTTTATTCCGTTCGGATTGCTGGCCATTACTTAGCCCCTCTGCGATTGGAACATAATACCTTTAAACTCGTTTTCTCTCATTTTCAAGGAAGGCACAACTCTTTTTCTCTTTCTTTCTATCATGGTAGGCTTTTAGTACTTAGTCTGCCAACATGTTTCAAACAAATTGCGTTTTGTTGTAATAGACACAAATGTATAACAAGTAATTCATGTCAGTTACTTTGTCAGCTATAATACCATTCTTTGCATTGTGTATGACAATTTCCTCATCCAACATTTTTGCTAATGTGGAGACAAGATTGAAGGTAAATTCATGTTTAGGATATTAAAACTGACAATGTGCAGGAAAACTCTTTGTTTGTGGTTAAAATATAATCAAAATTATTTATCGAGGCAATACTTTTCTATGCTACGTTACTAAAATTTACACATAAGTAATGGTTGGGAACATAACACGTTGTGTTAATTTGAATGTGTTTTTAAATCTTGACAATAGAAAGATATTCAACAGAACATGTCCGAGTGCAAATTGGAATTATACGTTTATAAGTTAAGTTTACTGCAATAAGACGTTCCATGTGTACCTAGTATGGTTGATTTAATTCAAGAGATCATCATACATAACAGCAATGGTCGAATTAAAGATATTTACAGCAATTTTTCTAAAATGGTAATCACACAGCTTATAACCATATCTATATGGTTCCAGTCTTGTCATGACCTCTTGCTATAATCAAAATACAAACACACTATTACTTTTTCTGACTCTGTAATTCAGTATAGCAATGTTCTATATAAACACTGTGGGTGAGTTCTTTTGAACATATTGTAATACCATATTAATGCACTGATAACGTAACTTGCACAAAAGTTTGCGACAACTTTCATGAAAATAAAATAATTGCATTATTCTCCATCATAATTGTGTATTATACCGACAGCCAAAAATTTTTGTGTCATAGTTCTACCGATGCTGAAACAGTACTTTCAATTTTACAATTGTTTTTGGAAATACGACACGGATTTATGCAGCATTTTGATGGTAAAATGGCAACAAAATATTATTTTTTAACCAATCTATTCAATTTTAAAATGTCGTCATCAGGAAACATCTGCTCTAATCAGACTGCCTTCAAAAATCTTAAGCAACGCAACATTTTATGTAAATGCTCTATGCAACACATATTTTCTAAACTTGGACCTATTCTGAAAATAGGAGTGGTGTCATTATGCCAGTTTTGCCTCTTTTACACTTTTGGGGCTGCTGATACACATCACACCTTCTATCCACATGAGTTGACAAGCGTGCTGTATGTTATGCGCAACCTATAGCTGATTAGCATTAATAATCCACGAAAGTGACCAGTCATGGAGGATAGAGGCTTATAACGTGTATCAGAGTTCAAACTAGCAAGTATGCCAAAACCCGGCCATATTAACACTACTTATACGATGTGAAACGCAAGGAATTAGCAGGCTTTTGAGACTATGTACAGTATCTGCACACATCAGTCAGGTTACTAGGCAGCCAGTGTTGGATTGATCGATGCTTCCCCAGGCTATATATAACACTTGCTGTGCCATTGTAACTAAAGCAGATTTTATCAAAACGGTCGATCTTGCGTACGTTTAAATTCAAAGAGAAATAAACTATTTTGATTTTATCTACACTGGGGATAGATATTTTGAATGAGCTTGCTGCAAATATCAGATTATCCTATAATTACTATCTATGTTTGCCATTACACGCGGCGTAAATAGTAATGGCTTCTCTTTCGATATTAGCTCATAAAGGAAGGAACCCATCACATGTTTTCCAAACAATTTCTTAACGCTAAATAAGACTAAATAAAGCGTTTTCATTTGCACTCGCAACACAAGCCATAGCCCTGCAAACTAACGAGCTGTACTGTCAGACACAAGCTTGCTGGTAATAATCTAAGTTTCGGACAAAATTTGTCTTTATAAGTAGGGAGAGTACCCAATCTAGCTCGTAAAATTGAAAGCCAAATCTGATTATTGTAAGGTCATTTTCAGCAATGGATATGTGGCACGCATAATCTTTGAATCGCATCTGAAAATGAGTTAGTTGACTGTAAAACCTGAGAAACTTACAAATTAGTCGCCAGGAAAAAATATCAAAGCACTAATCTAAAAGCGCAGCTCTGACGGAGAAATTTCTATTTCTCTTAAAGGATGACTGTTGTATAAATGGCAAAAAGATTGAAGCTAATAATATTTTAAGAGAGTTTATTGGGCTTTCTAGAAATGGTATTAAACTACTAACGACTGGGATATAAAGCTCGTAGCAGAGAAACTTCGATCGCTGTATCGTGTGAGTGCATCGCATCGATCTATCGAAGAAGCACAAAATTGCTATATGCGTTTTCAGAGACATCAACCAAACACATTGATAAATTGATTAACTTGGGAGTGACCGTAGAAATGGAACAAAATAACCTAAGGAAGGCTTTTGAAGAAAAGAAGATAAAGAATTTACGTAATATAATGTAAAAACCTAGTATCTAACTGTATCGCCCACGATGCCTATTTACAAGATGTTTGATACTATTGGGTACGTACGTTAGTCTGACGAAATTTATATTGATATTGAATTCAGTGATGGTTTATTTGAGGTTATTGACATTGACTCCTTTCCGAAAGATAGCTCATCTGGCGCTGCAAAGGAATTTTGCTATTGGGAGCCACAAATAGGAACACTGAATTACAACTTCATTGTTATTATTGGCGGACTCGCCGGGTTTTTGTACCAAAAAAAATACTACTAGAGGCTTATAACGAGGTACAACGCCAACGACTGGAAGAAACTATGGCAGCCATTCACGAATTGTCTGAATCTTATGGCCCCCTTTTTAGGTCCAGAGAAGCAAAAAGCATATCCGAGTTAGTGAAATACTCAGTGATGGATCATTTAAGCCTATTTGAACCTCGATGAATTGACAACATATTCTCCATGAGTTTATGGCTTTATTTGTTAAAAGGTAATCAGATAACAAAACTATCGTGTAGTATGTCAGATCCAAATCAATGAATATCTGTCAGTCGTGAGTTTAAGCCCAATTAGAAAAAGGTGTATATATATATATATATATATATATATATATATATATATATATATATATATACTGAATGGCATTGGAAAATAGTAACTCTGCGGCAGAACATGACAGTATAAGTGGTAGTGTTACGTACTGGTCATGCTTGACCATTCCTTAAGCATTGCATCCGAGTCCAATCACGTAATCACGTAATCAGCTCTCCCGGCCATGTGGAACTGTTCCTGAATATTACGAGGCGTGTACGTCTAACACCTGTGATTGCACAGACACCTATGACTACTCCGACGCATAAAGAAGTAAATGATTAAATAGCTAGGTCAAAGCAGTTGGAGTTTCTGATCCTCTCAAAATACAAAAATTGTAACAAGTTATCGAAGGATTTCGTAATTAAGTAAAGTTTCTCCTTATATAAGCATGCCTACCGTACCTCAGTTAAGGCAAATCGCTGAACAGCATGGAATAAAAATATCAAGTGGTATGCGAATTGTTGAAACCCATACCTACACCGATTTCACTTCCGGTCACCAATCAACCACCAGTTGTAAATGCAAAAGGAACATTTCAACAACTAATATAATTTGCACGTGAGTGTAATATAGAAATACTAATAGGCGTAAGAAAAGCTGACATACATCAATTAGTAGACGCGTTTGAACATAACCACGTCGTATTGAGGATGAAAATCACCGTTGTCGCGATGAACAAAACCCTCTTACATCTGCTGTTGCTGTTGCATTTGCTGATTATCTTCGTGACCCAGCATAACAATCACAAGTGCCTGTATTCAAACGTCGTACGCGTATTGATGAGTTAGAAATTCACGTGGCAATTATTCCACCCAGATTCAAACCAGGTAAAGAAGCTCGACAACTGTTATCAAATATGATTCCTAGAATCACATCGGTGTTAACAATCTTTGGCCACTTTGGAGTTAAAACAGATATTGTCCTTAGTGTGCATTTAGTTATGCCGCAAAGTCGCGACAAGGATGGATTTAAAATGACAACACAGTGGATTCATAGTAGTGCCCGTACAATCCCGAATAGTAACGATACATGAACCATCAATGACGAAAATGACAAACGCATTGAAAAAATTCTAAAGACATTGGAAAATTACACCAATACAGGATCGGGATGGAATATCGGAAAGAAGTGCTCAAGTCGAGGAACACATGTAGCCATATCAACCGTTTCGTGGATCCAGTTACATACCAAAGTCGGAGTGGGCCCAGTCAAGGTCAGTGATAAACGTAAAGACTTTTGACAACAGATGTTTTGAATGGACAGTTTTGTCAGCTTTATATCCGGCTAGTGATAACCATGACATGCCTCGAAAATACCGGCAGCATCTGGGTGAGCTCAACTTTAGTAATATCGAATCTCACATGCATGTTATTAAATCCACAGTGAATAAATTTAAAACAATTGATATTAATGTGTTTACTTAGGATAAAGAATTTTATCCGCTTGCACTAATTCCGTATGGGCAACATGAATGAACACAGACTGATTTGTTGCTGCTGAGTGGTATGTTTGGTTCAGAATTGGTATCGCACTACGTATAGATAAAGAATCTTGCTCGGAGGTCAATCATTATATTAATCATATAAAACGTCATGAATCAAATCATTGCATGATAATCTTGCGTCCGTTTGACTGATTTTCTAGTTCAATATAATGCCAATCCTTGTAGTCCATTTAACCAAACAGGAGATTAAACGTTAAGCTGCTTATTTAATACAGGAAACAATCTGTCTTGAATAAAAGAGCGAAAACAAATCTCAGTAAAAAATTTAATGAAAAAAATGAGTCCTTTAATCACAAATCGTATTCAATATTTTCGCTGTTCTGACATCATAAAATGAGAAGTCACTCTATATGAACATGTTTGCGATATCAGGCTAAGGACTTGTGGTAGAGGCATCGTTTTGGTTTTCTCAAAGAACAACCTAGACTAAAATTCATTTCATTTTGGATTAATTGCTAATATACCTTGCTGTTTGCATTGTGTATTTTCTTAATAATTAAATTTTATTTTATCTAATAGAAATAACAGATATAGATGAGAGAGATTAAATATATAGATACGAGATAATATTTTATTACACGTTCATATTATGGTTACAAATAGAAACCATCTAACCGATGAAAATAGACCTAGTAAATATTTATATAAATGTATCACATAATGCAACGGTATATAGTTACGGCTGGAAAATTCACTGCTGGTTAAAACTGGTGTCATAAACCGATAACGACAAGAATAAAAACAACAAAAGTACGATATTATACTGATTTCATTGTAAGTATCTATACTTTGTTTTGTATGACATTTTTCAAAATTCCTGACGACTTCTATCACATCTGTAACGGTTTACCTCCCATTTCAATATGGAAGAATAATAAGTCTGACAATGCTTTTATCAGGTAGATGTCACGATTTCAACGTGTAATAAAATAAGATATTGAGCAAATTAAGAAGCTAAATTAATAAGATATTACCAACTCTATGACATACTCATTCATGGATCATTTGAGCTTATTTGGACCTAGACGAAATGAAGACACATTCTCCGTGTGTTTATGGATTCAAATAACAAAACTGTCGTGTAGTATTTGAGATCAAGATCCGTGAGAATCTGTCTGTTATGAGTTTACGCCCAATTAGATAAACTTATATATATATATATATATATATATATATATATATATATATATATATATATATATATATATATATATGCTCAGTGGCATTGGGACGCAGCCAATGCAAAGGTGTTTGCCATGGAAAATATTAACTCTGCGGCAGATTATGGCAATATGATAGTGTTACGTGCTGGTGCTGGTCCAGGTGCTTGACCATGCCTTAAACATGGCATCGGAGTCAAATCATGTCATCAACTCTGACGGCCATATGGATTTGTTCCTGATTATTACGACACAAACACCTGTGAATGCACAAACACCTTAAGGTATATTCTGTTGGAAATATTCAAATGAATGCTAACACAAGACATGACAAGTGGGTTAAAGCAAATAAATAAAAACCGTATATTTTGTGCCGCCCATTTAATGTCCCTCGAAAGTATAACGATCTACGTTTAAGTAGATGAAATTCAACTCGGTGATACAGAAAAATAGTTCATATGAATGTGTCACCCAAGGGTAATTTGCATAGATGATACTTAAAGGTGATAATATGTGTCACCCACTAGTATCATATACAGCGAACATTCGCTGTTATTACCATTGTCGGGACTAAAGGAATGTGGTTATTTATAATATCGTGTTTCCGCTTTCAGGATCCAATATATATATATATATATATATATATATATATATATATATATATATATATATATATATATATATATATATATATATATATAATGCATTTATGCATTAAAGATATATTGATAAATTATTTCATCGGAGACATGCACAAATTTTTAATGATATTTTATTTAACATTTGTTTAGAGGGGGTGGATTCAGAACAGATCATTCACCTCCAGTCCAAAGATTAAACTTGTTATTAGGGTGGTTTACTTAAAGGTGGCTTCATCCATCTATTCAATACAAAGTCGTGCAAAAGTGTGCATGTGTCTGAATTTTTAATCAATTGGTAAACTAAAAAGTACTCATCTTTCTGATTTCATTTTTTTTTTCGTATACTTTTTGTATGTATGTCACTGCACAGCCACGCACCTCCCCCCCCCCCACCACAACTAACGCCCTGTTGCACTAACGGGGTAAGATGTCAGTGTGGCGTATATCAGTCAGCACTGGGATATTATAATCCTCTACGTGCAATGGAATGAAAGAAAATTCCTATCCCGAGAGTGGAATATTCCTATCTAACACCGAATTTATAAACCGATTGCTTCTTTCATATTCCTAAACGAAAAAATTCAGGCTGAAGTCAGAATATCGTATGGGTCGTTTTTGTAGAGGGCTATTTCATATGCGCCCACTTTGACGTAAAGGCTAACTATGACACATCCTGCGCTCTAAATCCATTGGCACATTGCCAGAAACTGGCCGCCCAGCTTCGGTAGCTAAGGCTTGTTAATCCACGTCGTCCACGTCGACCCTGGGCATATGTAGTTAGCGAAAACAGTATATGCTATCTGATTGGATGTAGCTCAAAGAAACTGATCAATCAGATTAATCGTTACATTTACCTAGAAAGATGGTTTGGAATGATTACTGTTTCGGTTAGGTTGCATGTCTAGTGTAGATTTCACCAATTTGAACCTTTCATACGCGTGTTTCTTCCATATCGAGACATGTGAACATCACGGAAGTCACCATTTTTGGAAACCTAACTGTACAAGCAACTATTTGTCGGGTTAGTCAATTAATTTTGCTTGTTATAGATAGTAATCTCCACTTGCAAGTGAACAATTGTTGAAAAAACTGTTTTAGTTAGCTATATGTGTCAAGGGTCGATGTGGAACGAAGTGGATATATGGCCGTAGAACACAATTAATTTTACTATATATTCTCTACATTTGTTTCTCAGTACTGAACTTTCCACGGTGGGACAATCAATACAAATCATATGTTAATCTAAAATACCTTCAAAGATGACTTCACGGTGAAGTTCTTGTCAGGGGTTGACCTGAATTTTTTTGAGAGGCTGAATTGTAAACAAAACACCATGCAATGGAACACAGATTTCACTTCCGGATCATCACCAAGGCCTTATTACTCACTGTGCACTGTCGCCGAAATACACACAGACAACCACACCATAAGC
>JAECUM010037023.1:0-64189 GCA_016617855.1 Megalonaias nervosa
ATATATATATATATATATATATATATATATATATATATATATATATATATATATATATATATATATATATATATTTTTTTAAAATTTTTTTTTTCATTACACATTTTCATTACATGTATGCATTTGCATTCATAAGCTAATATATGTCAGTTACCCAGGTGAGTGATATTACACCTACCTTTTGTTCCAAAACAAATTGTCCTTTGGATGCATATAGTATTATTTGGACAAATAATTATCCAGGAAAAATCTTATGTTGCCTGATAAGTCCAAATTAAAATATTTTCCTGACTGAACCATAAATTTAAATTAATTATGAAAAATCTGTTATTGATAGGAGATCTATTGGATGGTAGTGATGTGCGTTCTAATGATATTGTACCTGGTGCAACACTGCAACTCCGAGTCTGGCCGATGTGGAAAGAACTTATTGAAGCAGCAGCATCAAATGATATAGACTGGGTGAGAAAACATTACAGAAATTGAAGCTCTTTTGCCTTTGTTGTATCTCAAAACTAAATTAGTGAATGCCATTTTTGTAATTAAGAATTTGTGGATACCAGTGGTCTGGAGTTTGCTGCACCAAACTGAGTTTAAGTGAAGCCAGTCAAGCTACACAAAAATCTCCAAATTATGTCATAATACATCATAACACTGAATACAGTATGCTCATTTTTAAGCATTTGTCTTATGAAATGACCACAAGTTTCATTGTATTGCAGCATCATGACCTCATAATTATAGAATTGTTGCAACAAATACTTTTTGGATTTTATTGTTGCAAATTTTGATATTTTTCCAGTTAGATAGCTATTGATTTTTTGCAGATGTATTAAAATCCATCTTTTGTTGACTTCCTTGATTATTGCTCTTTCTATACAGTTACTCCTGTCTTCTGACACCACTTCTTCTGCACTGAAAGACTGAACTTGAAAAATGGGTGACAGGCTTTCTTTATGGGGACAGAATGTTAAAAATATACTCTTTTGGTATTGGGCAAGGTGGCCTCTGATCAGGAGTGACCTTTTATCGAAGGATGCGCCCTTTTAAGATGGGTCCTCTGTATTTCCTTCTTTGTTGTCATCATCATTAGGAAAACATCAGTAGGACACGTTCCTGAAAACATGAATCAAAGATGTGATTTTGCAAGTGAAGATTCAAAGCATTGTGCATGGAGTGAAATGAATGCTAAACTAAATACAATGCAACCTCACATGAGCAGCCACCCATGGGATGGATAAATTATGTCTTTGTAAGAAAGGTGGCTGATGAAGAGAGGTTAACTATGCAGACGAAAAGAGAACATCTGACACTTATTGGGCATAGGGGGTTGTTGTTTAAGAGAGGTGACCATTATGTTAGATTACTCATTATAAATTACTGTAGTACTAATGCCATTGTGCAGTATGTATTTAATGTTACATCTTGAATATGGATGACTCATTTTTCAGGTATTTAAACTGGGAGTTACACAACCAACAGATTACAGGACACCTCATAGTGATTACATGACAAAACGAGCGAGGAAAATTTGGCTTGAGGAGAGAGCATTTCTAGCCTTATTTATTGCAGCCCATCGAGGTCACATAAAGCTAGTAAAAAAACTCATCGATTCAGGTAAACAAAAATCTCTTTATTCACCATTTGCAGATCTGGTATTTTGATTTATTTATAAGTTCCTTTTTTAAAATCATACAGTTTTAGAAATTCACATTTTTTGTGATTAGTTTTTGCAAATATATATTTTTTTCCTAGAATGTGTACTTTTTGTCTCAGTGTGCCAGAGAGAAATAAAAAAAATGTTGAATTATTGGCAACAGAAGGCTGATGTATATGTAAAATTTCATATCCCAAGAGTCATTGTTAGTTTTTATCTAATGTCATACTGATGTCATACACAAATATGATCCACAATGCAAAACTATTAATACTCTGTGATACTCTTTATTTTAAATTAAGCCACTACCATTCTGGCACCAACAATGATATATGCATATTTTTACCATATTTACTTGCTTATAAGTCGAGTCAAATTGCAAACAACAAAGATCCTATCCTGCAGTATCATAATGTACCTGCAGATTAGATTCTATGTTATTTGTTCTGTGACTAATTACTTCTAACAAACTGCACAGAACCAGATCTGCTGGCACATTATGTGATGACAGATCTGGGTCGGTGTAGTTTGCAGTTGGATTCATTTTATAAGCGAATACATACGGTATATTGTTGTTCAAAATGTGACATGTTTGTACGCTAGAGCCTTTGTTGAAAGACCACCTCTTCTGCCAAACAATAATGGTCTCTCAAGACAGGTGGTCTCTCATGACTGATTATGTCATTACATAATGAATATATCCATGCATCAAGAATGTGGTTTTGCAAGACAGGAGGTCTCTCATAACAGTGGTCTTTCAAGACAGGTTTTACTGTATCCATAAAAATACAACATTGTATGCCTCTCTTATTCCTTCCTTTCTTTCTTGCACAGCATGAATGCCACTTATTGTACAAGCCATGCATTTAAAGAATGTTAACAGAGAGAGAGCTGTATATAAGAAGCTTCACTTGTTGCACAATTCTGTTTCAGCTGTATTACGGTATCTATATACTGATGGATGATGATGATCACTGTTGTTAACAAGGCCAGAGCTCTACATAAACAATTGTACAAATAGCTCAATTTTAAACATGTGATGTTAATTTATGAATCGATGGTTTAATACTTATAGTTTAAACCAAATGTGATCCATATGTACATATGTACATTATGAAATCAAGGAAAAAATAGGAGATACTTGAAATCTGAATAGTAGAGTAAGTCAGTATATATGTTATAATTTGTACATTACATGAAGGGAGTTTTGAGCTTAGGAAAGAAAATTATTCTGAGTTTACTAAAATGTAATATAAGTTTATCAGCATTTGAATAAATGATACAAAATGGTATGATTTAATTATCAGGTAAGTTGAAGATTCAATAATATTTGTATACAGATCATATTCTGACTTTGACCAGTTTACAAATCTTTAGTTCAAAGTTTCTGCATATTTCTGGTGCATACTTACCATATATACTCACTTATAAGACAAGTCCAACTGCAAACTACACATACCCAGGTATTATTTATAATGGGTTATGATGCATTTGTTATTAGATTATTTTAATTTTTAAAACTTATTAATGAATATTGAAGAGATTTCAAACATATTTGTAAAGTGTCAAAATTTCACATTATGTGCATAAAAAGTTTTCTTCCTTTGCATTAAATTTCAAAATGGGACTTACAATCATAGATTCTAGGTAAAGAAAATACATTCAGAGTAGCAAACAAAACTTGATCAATCTAATCATTATATTACTATCATTTCATAAATCATTATGTTACGATCATTTCATAAATCGTTATATTATTATTATTTCATTGTCCACATTTAGTAAATTTAGCGTAAAGATGATGAGAATATTCACAAATTAATGATATTCACAGTATACTACTGTCTGTACTCACTTATAAGTCAAACCCAACTAAACATAGACCCTTTTCTACCATCATATTCATGTCAGCAAATCAGGGTCCATGTTGTTTGTTCATCTAATTACTCCTAACAAACTGTATAGACAGACCCAGGTCTGCCAGTGCATTGTGCAGTGAAGATCTGGGTCTCTGCAGTCTGCTGTTGGTTGTGACTTTTAAGCAAGGATATACAGTATCTTGCATCAAAATCTTAACAATTATGTTTTCAAAATACATTATGCTTTTCAAAATGAAATGATTTGCAGCAGTTAAGATAATTTTATTCATATACGACAGTTGAGCCCTAGCAATTGCCACAAATATATTTTGTACCATTTTTGTACCATTTTTGTCCCAGATTTAAAGTATATTACCTCAGTTTCACAAAACTGCAAAATTCGACTTCAAATTGAGAGTTTACATGATCTTGTTTATTAGACAGCATTGCTCTTCTAGTTGAATGAAAAGATAATAGCAAGAATGAAAACTAAATCTTTAGTTTCAAATTTATATATCTTGGAATGTTTTCATTCTTGAAAAGAAGTCTAGGAAGTCAACGTTGAGCAAGCTCTCATATTTTCCTCAGAGATAAAGTATTAGGCTTTTGTATTACATGTTTGATGCCTACTTAATGTTCAGTGAAATATTCATTGTTGACAGAAAAGTATGGTACAGTGTTGATGATCTGGATATCAATTATCCAGATTATTAACTCATATAGATTACCTCCATGTCCCCTGAAATGATTATTTATACAATATACAGTCATTTATAAATGAAACTAATTTGTTTATCCAAATGACAGCATCAGAGTAACAGAATTTCAGAAACAAACACAGTTGAATATAATCATGCTATTATAATTACACTAATTTTGTGAATATCTAAATTATCACCTTAAAGTAAAAATAAATGAATTAGGAGAGAGGCATGAAGAAGGAGATACAAAGAAAGAAATTCTTACACACAGTTGTTGCTATGTGAGTGTTGCTATGACAGTATGTAATTTGTTATACATACAAAAATTATTGATAAATACTCATAAAGGTCTGATCAAAGGCATTCATTAGCCCAGGCCTATGTAATTAAATGGCAATAAGTGATCAATGACGACTTAACAGGTGATAAAAGTTAATCACCTACTGGCACAGGGTGTGAATAGAAACCACATCAGCTGAGTTTATGATGATCAAAGTTCTTGGACCCTATGTTGACAAGACCACCCCTAAAATGACCATCCATCACACCTCTGTTACCATCCCATAGTGGGCAGTCAGAGTACATCTCAGAAATGTTGATAATGCAAACAGAAAATCTTATTAAGAATTTTAGTATTTTATTAAAGTATCTTAATATTTTTGTATCGTTTCTACTTTTTCTTCATTTAAAAAAGCCAAACCTCTTCAAAATGTTATTTATACTTAGTTGCTGATACATGTACAGTCATATGACATGATTATTTTTGCTGGTAAATATACAGTCATATGACATGATTATTTTTGCTGGTAAATATATGGTCATATGACATGATTATTATTGCTGGTAAATATGTGGTCATATGACATGATTATTTGACCCATTTGATCCAGATACTTCAATATACAGTTTTACTTTTTCATCAAAATTGTATCATCTGGGTAACTCACTATCCAGATGAAATTTATGTCCAATAAAGAGTCCAGTTCATTGACATCTGACTGTAATAAGTATGATATAACCCTAATTTGAGGCAGAAAATTTAAGAATGTTAGTAAACCTAGACATGGACTGACAAATTACTTCCAAGAATAACAGTGGAAATCTTTCGCAGGAAACCCATCCAGATACCCCAAATTAGGATAAATGGAATTTGCATTAACAGAGCTTCACTCTATTTAAGAAAGGGTAATATAGGTTGCAAAATGCTTGTTTTATATCATCTTTAGGAAAGTATATTCAGATGTCATATATCACAAAGGTAGATCTCATTTTTTAACTTGTGTAAATATTCAAATATATTTTTAACATGAAATATATAGGAATGAAACAATATTTAAAATATTTAACCAGTGATATACTACATTTCACTCATAAGTATATATACATGTAATAAATTTCTGGCTTTATTTATATTTGCCAGGTGCTGATGTTAATGCCAGTACACAATTGGGACGCACAGCTCTTCATGTGGCAGCTGCCCAAGGGCGTGGTCATATTGTAGATCTTCTTTTGGAAAGGGGTAATACCTCATTACATGATAACAATGCTAATATGTATTGTGTGAAAAATGTTGGTCTGTTTTGTTTGCAATGTTAAAATATTTACAGGTCCTGTATTGTCAAGTCCTTTTGAGTAAGAACTTTATATTGATATTTGATTCAAGAATGTATGAGATTCTGATGTTTTACCCTAAATAAAGCGAGAATCATACAAACTTAACAGATTTTCTTTACTTTGAAGTATCTTTGTATCAGCTACATTTATAAGTGACAAATAGCTGTACAGAAAAGAAATCATATTTGACTTTGAAATTTGTATGCTTTAAAAAAGTTGTGAGAATACAATACCAGGTCACATATAATTTAATATTTAAGTCTTTTACTCTTTAAACAAATTTTTTCAAAGTCCTTATGATGCAAACATATTGTGTGTAGTTTTGTGACAAAATTTGTTTGACTTCTGACAGGCAGCTACAAGATTTATTTTGGTTGCAACACTTTACTGGTGCATAAACAATGAATCATTTACAGTTTTCAAAAGGTTATTTTTAAAGATATGATGAAACAGAATACCTTTCACATTATTATCCATCTTAGACACTGTTCTCCACTTCTTGTGGGATAATGCATGGTTTCACAGTGAGGGGCTTTTGTCCAAGCAAATTGTGTAGAGAGAATGAATGAATGAATCAATCAATCAATCAGTGAATGAATGAATGAACAAACAAATGAATGAATGATGTTTATATTAAAGATGTTTATATAATTGAATGAAAATAAACTTGTAAACACATTGAATAATTAACAAGGTATGAAATAGTAGACAGATTTAAATTAATTTGCTGAGCAAACCTGTTGTCAGATTAGAAAATCACACAATGTTCTAAGCATTCTTAAATTTTTGACCAGGATTTATTGCAGACTTGCAAAATTTCTTCACAGGAAATTATCCAAAGAAAATAAAAAAATTTGCAGTGAATATCGAAGGCCTTTTTTGCATGCCAATATATTTTATATGTGGTTGACCATGATATTTTTTATTTTGCTAGTATGCATAAAATGACATGAGAAAAAGAAAAAGAGCTTGGAATTTGAGCATTCCCAGTACATTTTTAAAATAAATTTTAAAGAAAAACAAATTAAAAAAGCCCAAGAATAAATTTATGAACAAGAGGATAAAACCAAAAGATTGAATAAGAGGGTATGATCAGAAGACGAGATAGAAATATTTATTCACTTTACTTTACATGCTGACATTTAACTGTTAGTAAACCAGGAAGAAAAAATCATTTGTTGGAATGAAATAAAAATAAAAGTAAAAATAATAATGAAAGCTCATTTTCAATATGGGTTGTAGTGTTCTTATTTGACCAAGCAATAAACAATTACCTTCTGAGCAAGTCACCCATGGGTGCACACAATAAACTTTTAGAATTGTTGACAAGCTCATAACCTCTTTAATTTAGAGGATTCAAGACAAAAGAATTAGATTTTTGTTTTATTATCAGCTGTATCTGGTATTTATTCTATGATAATTATACTTTATTTGCCATAATCTGAGCAGAGTAACTTAAACAATTAATTAGATCTTTGTCAGCTGTCATGTGACATAATAAACAACTGTCTTGCACAAATATGATATAAATTTAAAACTTGCTTGTTATTATGGATTGTAGTTTACAATGTAGTTTTTTTTTCTTGTATGTAATATAAGTAATCATGTTTTGAAGACACTGGTGTGATTACTTGTTATTAATAATATCTCAATGCCCTTAAATTAGTTTGACAGGTTTTCCCCCTCAAGCGAAACCTTGCAAGATGTGTGATTTATTGTCAATCAAATGACTTTGGCATGTGCACAGAGAATGTGAAAGATGTCTACTATCAAACTTATCAGGACTTATAAACCTACTAATTATCCAGTGATTACCCATTAAAGTGATATCTTTTCAGAAGAGGAATACAAAAATATAATGCTAAACTCAAGTTGAAACAAATTAAATTAAGAAGCAAATTATGTTATTGATAAAGATGAAGATTGTAAATACATATTTATGTATATTAAACTTGTGGAAAATAATTTGTAACGATTGATGTTTGAGGAACAATGACATATTGATGATAACGTTTTTCCATGTAGGTGATGGGAAGTGCTTTGGCTGCTACGCTAGCTCATATCAATCTAACATAAGCAGGTGCTTATGGGTTTTGTGTGAGTGTTGCATTTTTGCAGTCATTAACATTTATAATTCCATAGGTGCAGACATTGATGCAGAGGATGAAAAAGGAGAGTCAGCTCTTTCCATTGCTGCCAAATTTGGACATAAAACTTGTGAACGTCATCTCTTTCTGTTTCGATGGCAAGAACGAGCCAAACGAACCAAGCCAAGTGAGGAACCTAAACGCATGGCTCACCAATATTTCGATTCTAAATTCCCTGTTTGGATTAAAGGTGGGCAGTGTCAGTTGTATTTTACAAATATCCTTCCTCCCGGGGAATTTGAAGGCACACGAATTGATTCACCAATAAAAGGAAGAGCAAAGTCAGGAGGCGCACCAGTTGAGCGACTTGGAACGGCTGAAACTGACTTTGAATATGAATTCTATGATGATGATCTGTATGACGGTAAGTTTTGACTTCATATGTCAAAGCATTGTTCCATTAGATGTTCTTTTCTCACCCATGCAACAGAGAAATCTAGCTGTTTTGCTAACCTTACTTCTCTTATCCCAGTCTGGTTGTCACAGTCATGGTGTCCATGCACTAGAAACTACTTTTAAAAAGAAGAAACCCTTCTTGTCTGTGCCTGATGCAGTTGTTCTAAAATCAAACAACAACAACAGATATATAACACACACAAAATACCCATATAGCAACAGGTCTCTCCAACTCTGAGAACACCATACAAAGCATTTTGCGAGAGACAGACAGACACACACACACATAAAGTTGATCAATTTGATATTATACTGGAAACTATAGTTCATTCCACACAGCATGGTGAATTTTATCCTGTCTGTAGGCCTAACTTTGTAAATTTTCAGGTGAGCATCATTAAATGTAGCTAAAAGTACCTAACTAGTTTTACATACTTTGTGTGAAGTGAATTAGGTGCTGTTAGTTACATTTAATGATCCTGACCCAAAAATTTACTGAGCTACAGATAGGATAAATGACTGTGACAGAAAACACTGTTCCAGGCACACAGACTATACACATCACTGTCTTCAAACATGAAAAATCCAAACTCTCTCAAGAGCTACTGCAAAGACGGTAACAACCAGAAATGTGTTATGTCAGACCTGCATTCATCAGACTTTGTCAAACACATCCAAACATCCCCAGTTGAATCAAACATTGTAAACAAATGAAAATTCCTGCACTTACCAATCAGAATGGTTCATTTGTCAGTCCACAGACTATTCCACAAGATTTCTATGTAACATATCATTGCACTCGTAATATTAACACCTGCCATAATTTCATGAAAGTAAATATTAATTTCCAAGAATATGAATTAGAAATCACCTCCAGCACTACACAGTTAGTTAGAACTGTACCCTGCATTTTAATGTATCATACTGTTGCCTACCATAGAACTTTTTCCAACTTAGAACTGAAGAAATTTAAAAGTTATTCAATTAAAAGATAATAATTTCTTATTGTTACTTTCATGTGACATCCATCAATTAAATGTGATAATACAGTAATAGCATCAAATGGTTTTATGTTTCTATTTTCCAATGTGTAAAACTTGATTACTTAGGGTCAACACTGGTCAGCCCATTGCCCACTTTCATTTTGAGTGAGAAGAATAATAGTGCCTGATGCAATAATAGTGGCTGATGAATACTGTGTTTTAAATCTGTTAATTAAATAAAGTGCAGGGTTATTGTAATTGAATTGGAAAAACTGGGTGAGAAAAATAATCTATGTTAGTGTTTGTACCAAGACAAGGAAACCCCAGTTGCAGGGTTACATTATTTGTCACCACACTTGGTATAGCCTCATGGGGTGACAAATTTTGCAAACCTTTGACTAGGATTTCCTTGGCTTGCTGCAAACCTCAATGTAGATTCTTTTAATCTGGGCTTTCTGTTGACCTTGGGACAATTTATTATTTATTTTTATGCAGATTCTGTATTCTTTCTTCCAATAGGATATCATTCTCATTTCCATTACCTTCCATTAATCTTTCTTCTGTAAAGTTCCTTGTGCAGAACTGAAAGGAAAATTGCTCAGCAATATAGTGACACATTACCCACAGTGACCCATCCTTTGACCTATGGGAAAAAGAACGAAAAACAAAAATGAGGTGTCTTCAAAATGTGCATACTAGATGCCGCTGTGAACATTGATGTAGATACAATGGAACAAATAATGAAGAAGAACATGTCAGTTGATAGTGTACCATTATGCTGGTCTCAAATAATATTTATAGTTTTAGAAAGAAATTTGTAAGATCGCTTTACTTTTAACATATTCTTTGTTGTGGTTGATATTTGTCATGGGGATGCTGCAGATTAAGATTTTGTCAAATAAAACTGTCAAGGCATATTTTATTGGGGAGGCTGAAACAACTAGGAGTCTGTGATATTGGAACAGCAGAAATACCTGGAATACTGTAATCATATTTTGGAATACATGAAATTCTGTATTCATTTAATGGAATACATGGAATATGGTATTCATATAATCGAATACCTGGAATACTGTATTCATATAATCAAATACATGGAATACTGTATTTATATAATGGAATACCTGGAATACTGTATTCATATAATGGAATACATGGAATACCAGGCCTGGCCCTAGGGCAAGGCGAATGAGGCAATCGCCTTGGGCCCCACACTTTCAGGGGCCCCGTGCTGATGGAAATCAACTCTGCAATGCAATTTTTGGCTTGGGTCCCCACTCATCGCTTGCGGCCTTGGGTCCCACACATCCTAGGGCTGTTTCTGTGGAATACTGTATTCATATAATGCAATACATGGAATACTGTATTCATATAATGGAATACATGAAATACTGTATCCATATAATGGAATACATGGAATACTATATTCATATTACCAGAGGGCAGATGAAAGAAGTGCAAAAAACTGAATGAAGTTCATTGAAGACTTCTCAGTTTATGCTTTGACAGAAGTGAAGGAGACACTGAAGCAGACAATTTCTTTTTCTCCAATGTTTGGTAGTGTTATTTCAAAGCGAAGTCAAATTTTAGAACTGGCATACCCAGTTTGGTATGGGATCTTGTTACCAGGTTACAGCGGAAAATTTACCAGAGTCCTAAAGTGGCTGTAAATTGCTGATTTTGTCAACATTATCCTTCTTTCAATGATACAATTTTATTCTACATACCGGTATAAACTACTTTCCATCTCTTCCTTTTCTTTCTCTCCCCAGTGCATCTCCCCCTCATGTTGCACCAGAATGATCTGCTCTCAAGTAAATCAGTTTATTAAATTCAAAAGTTATGGATGAGAGCTAGAAAATTACTCATTTATAGAAATCAAATATAGTCATAGAATTCAAAGAATAACAAGCAAATTAAATCCATTAATACTACTGAAACTTCCACCACACATACACATTTATGCAAAGAATAGGGTCTGTCAAAATTGGTATGAAATACCTGGTATTGAGTAAAAACACCAGAACATTTATTTGCAAGTACATGTACATTTATTTAGAATATTTCATGCGTTCAACTATACATCAACAGGAAATCTTAGTTACTAATGGAATACTCAGGTGGGTTTGACCATGATCGTACCTTTTCCTAATATAGCATACTTGCTACATAATTTTAAAAAAAATTGGATATACTTTTGACCATAGAGTGTAGCAGATATATACTAATGTTATGACATAGTTTCTACAGATCATAGTTTTTTTTAAAATTTGATGCTGTATATATTTGCTTATAAGTCAAGTCAAATTGCAAACAACAAAGACCCTGATCTGCCAGATCATAATGTGCCTGCAGATTAGGGTCTGTGTTGTTCATTTTACTGATTACTCCTAACAAACTGCACAGAACCAGATATATCAGCACATTATGCAATGGCAGATCTGGGTCTGTGCAGTTTGAAGTTGGACTCTTCTTATAAGCAAGTATCGATGGTAACTTATGGTTCCAGAAGGCTAAAGCATATTGGTATTGACAAATTCATTATTATTTTGAGTAAGTATCTTTGTGAAAGTTAAATTTAGTGAAAATCTCAGAAACTTGTAAGCCATTACATTATCTGTTATTATCAAACTTGTCTTTATTATACTTTGAAGATGATGGGAAACTGCCAGCAATAAAGGAGGAGCGTAGACGGGCATATAGGTAAATTTATTCAATATAATGTCTTTAATCACATCAAAACCTTCATATTTTTACATTTTTACTTTTCTTTTTCATAACATACCCAATTTACTTGCCCTTTCTATAAATATTTCTCATTATGTTTTAATGCAAGAATTTACTTCATAAATTTTATCAAAGATAACAGAAAAAAGAACAGAAGGTAACACTTTTGAGTTGATGGTTTATAATCATGTAATTTTTTCATAAATAATTGAATTGGGTAAGCAGTGTTTTTTAATTGGTAATTTCTTTTATTTTACATTTAGTTATCATAAGTTATAAGCTGTATGCTCAGAGACAGATACATGTGATCTGATCAGTGCACAATGATTTGGAATTTCAAGTGCGTTTCAGTCCAAGTGCTTAAAAATTGTTGTCCAGTTGATATAAAAATAGTTTAATTTCAATCTGTCAGTAGGAATCAAATGTATTCCCTATTGTTATACATGTCAAGTTATAAATATATTTGTTAAGACCTTGTTTCTACTACAGAATTGATTATATTCAGAAAGACCTTGTTTTTACTACAGAAATTACTATATTTGGAAAGACTATGATTTATTACAGAAATGAATATATTTGTTAAGACCTTGTTTTTACTACAAAAATAAATATCCACCCACCGCATACTACAAATAATACGTTCTTGTTTTCAACGAA
The DNA here is from genome assembly GCA_016617855.1 of Megalonaias nervosa. Lineage (NCBI taxonomy): Eukaryota > Metazoa > Mollusca > Bivalvia > Unionida > Unionidae > Megalonaias > Megalonaias nervosa. The sequence continues at coordinate 12,742 of JAECUM010037023.1, forward strand.
TATTTGCTAAAACTTAAGACAGTACTGAGTATCATTGATTTTAGAGTTTTAGTCTATAGTGTTCATTTTCAAGTGACAATCTTAAACATTTTCAGAGAGCTAATAGTTTAGATGTGGATTAGTTAAATTTTCGTTTTTTATCTGTTACTTAAGTCTTTGACTATAAGTAAATTTATTATTGAAAGGTCAAAGAAAAGCAATTAAAATGTTTTTGTAAGATCTCTTTGCTAATTCAAATAATGTCATCATATACAGGTAAAATTTGCTTTTACTTTTTAATTCCTAATCAGTCTGTACTATATCTCTATGATTTGATTGTTGTAAATTATAAATCAAAGTTTCATGTCTGCCATGACAAAAGATCAAAGCATTAGGTATCACCTACAGCAGTTCAGTGATGAATGTTGTATGACTTGCAGAAATGTAAACAAAAATTGTAATATTGATGGATCTGCTACCACTGGGGAATATATCACAAACTGACAATGAGAACAAGACAAGCTACGAGTGTATTCAGTATGAATAGGAAATATTTTGTTACTTTTCACCACCACATAAATTTTACTATTAATCATGTATCTTTCATTCATTTTTATATCTATGCTTAAACATTGCTTGACTGAATTTTTATCATTTAGAGTTCACTTTGCTCGGATTCATGGTAAAAGGTATGCATAGACAATCCATGAACACACCTTGCTTCAGTCTTGATTTAGCAAACTGGTTTTGGTTGGTTAGACTTTGCACAGTTCCTTGTTAATATATCAAGCATGAACTCTAGAATCAAAGGCAAAATTTTCAATGTGTTTTCCTTTCAGAGTTAAATATTTTCAATCATATTCGGATCTACAGATGGTTTGACTTTATACATTCTTTATGATTTTCTGTCATGTATTAACTGTTGCAGAAAGGCGAATAAATACCATACTGTTTTATTGTCTACATTCACATCATGGAAAATTTATGAACCAGCATTGTAATGTGAAATGAATATGATTTGTACAACAACATTGACTCTGGAAAGGAAAAATTATAAAATTTATGATTTCAGTTCATAATTTTGGAAGTTTTGAGTTGCCATTTAATACTGAGCAAAGTTTTTAACTTGGTATATACTATATGTTTTATATACTCATTTGCAGTCCAACTGCAAATAACATTATACACTAATCTACCATCACATAATGTGCCAGCAGATCATGATGTGTATTGTTTATTCCACTGATTACTCCTAATGAAGTGTGTAGAACCACATCTGTTGGTGCATTATGTTATGGCAAAGTTACTGGGTATGTGTAGTTTGGAGTTGGATTTGACTTTTAACTGAGTATATATGGTATTTTAGATAATAGTCTTAGATTTGCCATCCGTCAGTATCCCATTACACTGTATTCAATATTACTGTATTTGCTCATTAATAATGATAATAATAATAATAATAATAATAATAATAAAATAATCTTTAATTAACTTTAATGTTTGCCCAAGGGCCTTAAATGTACTTAGTAGATAACTGAAACAAAGATGCACAAGTTCTCATAACTGACCTGTGGAGAAATAACTAGTACATCTTACTCACATCATAGTCATGGATACATACACTGGCGATTCACACATTTGAAGGATTTGCATAAATATCCATGTAGTAGATCATGATATCAAGTAACTGGTATAGATGCTTCCCGATAAGGTCACTAGCAGATGATATTCTGCCTGTTTTACCTGGATGATGAGCAACCTGGCAGTTTCTCTTCTATGCAGTCACCAAAATTGACCATTTTTAACAAGGCACACTGAAGCAAAATCATCTTATAAATTACAAATTTGAATATTAACAGAAAGCCTGATTTGCATTCTGTTTATGTATGTATCTTTTTGTAACAGTATCTTGAGATTCACTGAATTTATTTAACTTCTGAACACCATATAAACTCAATGGTAAATCTGCCTCCAGACCACAAATTATAATGGTTGCCAATGATGTCATTCAGGTACTATGTGTTGTCTGTACTATTGCAGTCACTGTGGAACTGTAGTTGAACAAATGTTAGAAAATTCAAAGCATGTTGCCTAAACTCTTTAAACAGTAAATATATAACATTATGTAATTAAACTAGAATTAGGTTTCAGAAAACTTAAAATCAGACCAATGTACACATTCCCCGAAGAGACATTCCAGTTAAAAAATAGACTGATAACATTCCCTGAGGAGACATTAGTTATGCTCCTTTTCAATTAGAGGTCACTAGAAAAAACAATTAAATACATTTAGCAGGGATCTCTCTTGTGCAAGAAACTAATAGGTTCTTGAGATGGGCCCACTTCTTATGTATGACAGTGCAAGCTTAAGATAAACAATGCACCATTTGAAAATTTAAGGAGCTACCAAGAGAACTGATGGGAAGAGAATCCCTTCACATTGCTCTAGGATCAAAGCAAATGCTTTATTTCAATTGACCAATGAATTCTGTTTAAAAGGATCTGGTCTACTTTTCATGCAAATTTATGCTGGCCAAACTTGGGGAGATCCCTGATTTAGTAGCCTCTTTGGGTAAAAGATCCTGATAAGCCCATTTGCTAGAAAATCCCATATTTAGTAGCCCCTCTTGGTAAAATATCCCTGATTGAATAGTCCCTTTTGCTAAATGCATACCAAGATAATTATAATTTGTTAGATATTTTGTAAAAATTTCTTTTTACTGTAAAATCGGACCATATTCCTGAATATTTTATTTATATCTCATTTTTCTTGATGCATCTGAATGAAAACTCAGTTGAGAGTAATGCATTGTTTTCCCCAAATGATCTCTGAGCTAATGCAGTGGCACAATATTTCCTATATTTCCTCAGACAATGTCTTAATTATGATTAATCAAACGAGTCAATCTTGCCCAACTACAAACAGAATAGACCTAGTTTTGTCATTATATAATGTGCTGGCAGATCAGGGTCCACACTGGCCTTTTGAAATCATTAACAGAATGAACAGCATAGACCCTGACTTACACTAACAGATATGAGTCTATGACGTTTGTAATTACCTACATCTGACATACGTATATGGGTGAATACAGTATAATCGTACAAAATTACATGTATTTGTTTTTCTTGTGTTTTGGATCCAACCTGCTACATTACTAATGGAAGAACATATCTAAGATTCAACAAAAAGGCATGCACATGATGTTCGACAGAAACACAAGGATGGCAAGACCATTTAGGGCCCATATATACAACTTTCTATAAATTTTGCCATCCTCAGAGTCAATAACAGGTCCTCTAGTTACAGTCATTACTTTTTGTTTCTGTACATTTATATGGACTACTGCTGATGTTAACCACCTTGCTTTGTTTAAATGGCAACTTGTCAAGGTAAAATTTGTGTTGTGCTCAGTTCCTGTTGTTTTTCACACAAATGCCTGAGAACACCACACGTTCTTTATTAATACTTAATGTGATACTTCAGCAGAGTCTCTTGGGAGATTTTTTTTTTCTCCATTACCAGGAGATTTTCTGAAATATGTACAGTAAATAAGGAAATTCTTGATAAACTTCATTGAGACCTCAAAATCAATTTTTGTGCATTTTAGCCAAAGTTTTAATGTCAGAATCAAGGAATCTCTTTGATAATAAGGATATTCTAAATCAGGGAGTCTCCTGGTGATAAGGGAAGTCTAAATAAGGGAATCTACTTGATGATAAGGATATTCTGAATCAGGGAGTCTCCCCAATGATAAGGGAAGTCTGAATGAAGGAGTCTCCCTAATGATAAAAGAAGTATGACAAGTATAATTCTGGATTAGATTTTCTGTGTAGTCATAATGAGCATGGAAATAAATTCTTTTTATTTAGTTTGAGTCATGGAGTATAAATATGGCTGTCTTGAAGTATAACTGAACTTCTCTTATCCATACCTTGTTTATTGCGATTAGTTTATCTGACCCATTTGTATTCCCACAGTATGGAAGTTTTACATAGAAAAATATATATAAGTACAGAGGACAAAAAAATTAATTATAATTTGCATGGAATAATGATATATGCATGAATATATATATATATATATATAGTTTATACTTGCATGTAAGTCAAATCAAACTGCAAACTGCACAGATCCAGATCTGCTATTACATAATACACTGGCATATCTGCATCTATGCAATTTGTTAGGAATAATCTTTAAAAGAAGCAACATAAACCCAGATCTGCTAGCACATTATACAATGGTAGATTGGTGTCTTAGTTGTTTGCAGTTGGGCTTGACTTATAAGTAAGTATATATATATATATATATATATATATATATATATATATATATATATATTTCATTTCAATAAAATATTGGAATTGATTTTGATATAAAAAAAATAACTGGCATAAAATATTCATGATGTGTAAGTGTTAAGCTCTTAGCAACATGCTTCCATGGTGAAAATTCATCTAATTTTCATTAAAATTTTATCATTGGTCTTGTGTTTGATGTTGGAGCCAGAAAAAGGAAAAACATTTGATTTAAATAACTCAACAAGTTTGTTCCATTAAACAAAAAGTAGCAATATTTTAATTTATTGCTGGCATATTAGTAAGCTGTCCTCAAGTATTATATAAAATACATGTCCTCAAGTATCATATAAATAAGCTGTCCTCAGCTAGTAAATAAATAAGCTGTCCTCAAGTAGTATATAAATTAAATATCCTCAGGTAGCAAAAATATAAGCTGTCCTCAAGTAGCATATGAATTAGATGTCCTCAAGTAGCATATAAATTAGATGTCCTCAAGTAGCAAATAAATTAGATGTCCTCAAGTAGCATATAAATCAGATGTCCTCAAGCAGTAAATAAATTAAATGTCCTCAAGTAGCATATAAATTAGATGTTCTCAAGTAGCAAATAAATAAGCTGTCCACAAGTAGCAAATAAATTAGATGTCCTCAAGTAGCATATAAATTAGATGTCCTCAAGCAGTAAATAAATTAAATGTCCTCAAGTAGCATATAAATTAGATGCTCTCAAGCAGTATATAAATCAGATGTCCTCAAGTAGCAAATAAATTAGATGTCCTCAAGTAGCATATAAATTAGATATCCTCAAGCAGTATATAAATCAGATGTTCTGAAGTAGCATACAAATTAAATATCCACAATCAGCATATAAATTAGCTGTCCTCATGTGGCATATAAATTAGATGTCCTGAAGTAGCATTTAAATTAGTTGTCCTCAAGGAGTATATAAATAAGATATCCTCAAGGAGTATGTAAATAAGATGTCCTCAAGGAGTAGGTAAATTAAATAAGATGTCCTCAAGGAGTATATAAATAAGATGTCCTCAAGGAATATGTAAATAATATGTCCTCAAGGAGTACATAAATAAGATATCCTCAAGGAGGATATAAATTCGAGGTCCTCAAAGAGTATATAAATTAGGTGTCCTTAAAGAGTATATAAATAAAATGTCTTCAAGAAGTATGTAAATTAGATGTAATCAAGGAGTATATAAATGTAATCAGGGAGTATATAAATAAGATGTCCTCAAAGAGTATATAAATCAGATGTAATCAAGTAGTATATAAAAAAGATGTCCTCAGGGAGTATATAAATTAGATGTAATTAAGGAGTATATAAATTAGATGTCCTTAAGGGTTATATAAATAGCATACTTAATAAGGATAGGAATATTATTTTCACTTGTAGTTTAGAATTTCATTACATTGTTTGCACATTTGTATGTATTAATAGTTTCTTCCCAATTCTTTGTCATTTAGAGTTCGTTTAGTCACAAAGATTAAAGGACGGAATGTCTTGATAAAGATGTAAGGTGTAAATGTGTAGTGTATATGTGGAGTAACATCTGTCTGCAATGCGATATTTACAGAGGAGTCTAATGTGTTTGGAGAAATACAGATTACAAGTACAAAATGCCTGATAAATGTCATAAATATAGCCAGAGAATCTTTACAAACAAATAAAAATCTTATTAGATTGATTGTTTCCTTTTGTATGTTGCAATTATTGTGAATGCTAAATGTGAAAATGAATAAAAACAACTCATAATTGTCCAATGACCCATCATTCTGGATTAATGACTTACCTTGTTTGCTTGCTTATAAGTTGAATCCAACCGCAAACTGCTCAGACCAAGTAGATCTGCCACTGTATAATGCACCAGCAGATCTGGGTCCATGCATTTTGCTAGAAGTAATCAGTAGAACATAGACTCCTGATCTGACAGTGCTTTATGTGATGGCAGATCATGGTCTATATTATAAGCTAGTACATGTGGTAAGCACTTTTTATCCAGTGCATAAATCATGGAGCCATACTTTGCTGTATTTATTAAATTGAATTTTTAAAAATATATATATTTTAATTAAAAAATTAAGCATCCTGTGTTCTTGATCTGAAATAATTCACTAGTCTGTGTTTGCTGGTATCATTTATGATAATTAATTAATCAGTTAATTAAATCTTGATATATTGTTAAATGATGCAATTAAAAAACACTTAGCATTGCAGTATGAAATGATGCTCCATATATTTCATGTACTCTAATCTATCATGATGTTGTGTTTTGCACTAACATAAAGGTGTAGGGATGTTATTGTGATTGTGGGTGATTGTTGACTGAGGTTATTAAATTTTTTAATGTTTCTGAAGGTGAAGAGTTTGTACAGTGGAAATTAAGAACACCAGGCCCTGACATAAGCAGTCTCACTGCCTAAATTGCTCAGTTTGTTTGGTTCAGTTCAAATACTGGTGTATTGTTAATATCGTCCAAAATCTTAGTTTCAGTTTGACTGTTGTTTTTCTTTCACGTATGATTGTAATTGATAGAAATAAGAGGAGAATTACAAGAAATCTTCCCTAAATCAGCCTCTCTATAATCTGTCTTTCTCTCCAGGCTGGTCGCATATTTTGATCTCATTGAGGTGTAGACCGATAAATCAGTCCCTCACCTGTAATAATATTGACCAGCGGTTTAGGGGTTGATATTGCTTATTCATTAAAACCTGCAAAAATCGGCAGCCAATTTTGTCTTCATACATCGATGTACATTTTATACACTTACCAGTATCTCCATTGGCTGTGGAGCTACCATTGGCTGAAGGGTTCTTTTGGTGACACGTACATTCCATTTCCATAGCAAATCCTATGTTTGGCAACTTGTAAGTCCACATGGAATAACACAACTCTCTGTCCTGTGGCCATTTTGATTTTCATGCGTGATATGGGTGTTACTAAATACAGGTAAGTGTCTAAAGTGTACGCAGGTGTGCTCTGAAAAGATTTCCATTTAGCAAAATTGCACATTTTAATGAAGAGGTGACATCATACCAACATATCGTCCATCAATATCGACACAGATTTGGGTGGTTGATTTACTGGACTAAATGAGGTGGTTCTAATGGTGAACAAACCACCTCTTTAAACTTTCAACCACTATGAAATGAAGTTTTGGTTCCAGCAGTGCTCATTTTAAAGATGTTTACTGTAAAATTGTGATTTGTATGAAGTTTATAAATTCTTAGGTTCATAATTTGAACATATATTTGGACTGCTAATCCTTCTTATAAAGGAAATATCTTCTTAAAGGGACAACAACATAAAACATATTTTATTTAGTTTACATATTTCAATCATATATAAAGAAGACCTGTCCACAAAGGACAAAATTGTATTATCCCTTTAGTGGCCTTTATAGACCGGTTTTAGTGTATAGGCTGGTCTTAATGTATAGACTGGTTTCAGTGTAAAAACTGATTTCAGTGTATTGACTAGTTTCAGTGTATAGGTCATTCCATTTACTTTTTCGAAGAACAAATTTATATTCTAAAATCATCAACTACCTTCCCATTAAGACCATTTTCCCCCTGTCCAATTATTACTCATCAGTTGGACATTTTACTGTGCTTGTCTTGAACAACTTCAAGTAAACAGTTCTTAGACCAAAATTTAGTTTTAGGAAAATGAACTCTTCAGGCAAGAATTGAGTAGAAGATGAACCTTGGTATGGTAGAGATCTGTCTAAAGATGGCAGCCACTGATATTTCCAAGAGAATATTGTAAAATGTGTGTCTGAAGGTTCTTTATTCTAACTCTTACCATCACATTCAGAGGATCCATGGTGGTTCAGTAGTTGGTGTGATGAACCCATGACCAGGTTGGTGGTTCAGTAGTTGGTGTGATGAAATCATGACCAGGTTAGTGGTTCAGTAGTTGGTGTGATGAACTCATGACCAGGTTGGTGGTTCAGTAGTTAGTGTGATGAACTCATGACCAGGTGGGTGCTGGTTCAGTTGCTGTCCATGATGTTATTTAATTTTAAGAAAGTTGGATGTAAAAACTGAATTATCTAAACTTGCTGTGGAGTGAATATCAATCTATTTACTAGAAAATAAGTTTTCTGCAACCCCATCAAACATTTGCCCTAAATTTACTGCATTTTTCTGATAAAAAAATCTATGTTGGATAATAAGCTCATTCTCAGCTACAATATTTCGTAATCAAGGTAAATGTTTATCATGTTCAGGTACAGGTTCTTCAGGGACAAAGTGGCAGCATTTGTTTTTCTTGGTCATTATAAGCCTGACCTGCTTACAATGTTTTTTGTATACATTAAAGAATACTGTAGGTCATATTAGATTTATAGTAAGCATTAACCATTGAGTAGTAAATGCACAAGCTCCAGAGAGAATCACACTGAAACAGGTAAACAGATTTAATTTTTTTTTTTGTTTTTATTATCAAAAAAGATTTAGTTCCATTATTTTCATAACTATTGTTGTCCATTATAGAAAATGAAACTAGCATCTGAAAAGATAATCTGTTTCGAGTATTAAGGCTGAGCCTTGTACTACAGATTAAGGATCTACTCACTGCATACTTATAAACTAAAAGTAAAACACAAAAGCTGTCATGAACATAGAATAAATACGTCAACAAATACCAAAATTTCAGCTGGGAATGTCATTTGTATATTCTCAAACAGAGATATTTAGAGACATCTGTCAAAATAATTTTATATTTCATTTTTAAAAGGAAACAGTCTATTTTTCATCTACTGAAAATAGTTTAGCGCAAACATGAATGTATTTCAGTCTGTTTACACGTAGTATTTCCATATTACTTTACCATATGTACTTGTGCATAAGTCATGTCTAACTGCATTATGTGACAGCAGATCAGGGTCTGTGTGGTTTTAGTTGGACTAGACTTATAAGCAAGTATATATGGTATTTATCATGGCCATGAATAAAATGCTTTTTTATTGAATGAAGATCAAAATTTGCAACAATGAAACCCAAAAATATACACGTACTTACAAAGCTTTCATACCATCGTCATGTCAGTACTCTACAAGGAGTTGTCTGGAGAATGATGCTTTTTGTCATAATTTTGTTTACCAAGTCAAAGTACATGTATCTTGGAATGGGGAATAACTGTCCTGTGTTTGAGGATGTTAGAAGTTTATGGATTTTGTACCAGCTGTGTTGGTGATACAGTATATACTCACCTATAATTTGATTCCAACTGCAAACAACATAGACCCTGATCTGCCATCACATAATGTGCTGGCAGATCAGTGTTTGTGTTTGTTTTATTCATTAGTCCTAACTAACTGCATAGACCCAGATCTGCCAGTTCATTATGCAACAACAGATGTATGTATGTATGTATGTATGTATGTATGTTATACCTCTATGGACCTGCATAGAAAATTCTTTGTACTATTCTCTATCTACCAATCTATGATCCATTGACCTAACAAAATGCATAGACCCAGATCTGCCAGTTCATTATGCTACAGCAGATCTGGGTCTGTGTTGTTTGCAGCTGTACTGAACTTCTAAGTGAGTACATATGGTAAAACTTAATTTGCAACTGTAAAACCTCTTTGTCCTCAAATCATGAAAGAGAAGACAGTTGTCTCCAACTTGACATGTTCATGAAGTACAGTATAACTATGGATATTAATCAATGAATCATATTTTAGGGTTAAGCCATAAAAATATTTTAAGCTGTTACCTCAGTAATACATTTAAAACTTTTTTTTACCTGTGTTATCTATTCATTTGTCACCAACATGATTTATGTAAAACACTTTTTCAAAAATGTAATTGATAAATGAGGATAAATTAAATAATGCAGAAATGTATGATATAAATCCAAAGATTTTATTAAGCATGCAGTTTTGGTAGGAAATGAAATTTGGACAAATATTTTCTACATTCATCTATGATGGAGTATAGTAAATACTGAGTTTGTGATCAGTTTGCTAATATTATTGGTGTGGAGATAGCGTAGGATGCCTTAGCACTACACATCGTGTTTGACCTTTTTGTGTTAGATGCTTGAGACTAGCACTAATGGTCAATCAGCTGATGATATTGTTTAGACTCCAGGCCACTCTGATCTGAAAGTTTCTGATACTATACAGTCATTAAAATAGGGGTGGCCTCTGGTGGCCAACAGGTCTAAGGCACTCACCTTTACAGATCACTGACATCTCACCTGTTTGCCTGAGTTTGAATCTTGGCTTGGCCACTGTGGGTGTGTGAGAAAGCTTGCAAGTAGCTTCTTGTGGGTTGATGGTTTTTTCTTGGATTTTCTCAGGTTCTTTCTCCACCAGATAAACTGGCTACCATGTTTAGCCTATCATGTGCTGAAAATGGCGTTAAACCCACAAAAACCAAACCATTAAAATATGAGGCACTTCCAAGAAACTCTACAATTACCGTATGTATTCACATATAAGTCAAATCCAAATGCAATTATCATAGACTATGATCTACTGTAGCATAATGTGCCAGAAAATCAGTGTTTGTGATGTTTATTCTACTGTCTACTCATAACAAACTATATTGATCAGAATCAATTCATTATGCAATGGCAGATCTGGGTTTATGAAATCTGTAGTTGGACCAAGCTTATAAGTGAGTATATATGGTACATTTTCCAATCATTTCTTAGTGTATCAGCTGTAGGAACAGATGGTTGGGCAAGTTTATTTTCATATGTAAATATGAAGGCTGCACAGAATATGTGAATACAAGATCAAGTCAGCTTTGTTTACGAAAATAAATTCTTCCTTTTATTTAATTACTAATAGGCAAATTAATACAAAATCATTATATCATCATGCCATAGAAATGGTAACAAAACTCTTTGGTAGTGTAATTGCATTTAAACACTTCTACAGTGTTGGAAATTTCGAGATCTGAGTGATCTGTAATCCTATAATAGACCTTAGCACTAACAGTAATCATCCAAAACAAGAGGTCAAAGGTCTGTGTTTAGATCTTTTTAAGGTACCACAGTTTGATGATTGTACAATATTAAGACTGACAGTCATTTTTATAATAATTATCATACATACTCGCTTATAAGTCAAATCAAATTTCAAACAAACATAGACCCTGAGCTGCTGTTGCATAATGCGCTGACAGATCAGGGTCTGTCTTGTTTGTTCTAGTGATTACTCCTAACAAACTGCATAGACCCAGATCTTCTGGCTCGTTATGTGATGGCAGATCTGACTCTGTGTAGTTTGCAGTTGGACTTAACTTAAAAGTGAGTATACAGTATTGAATATATTGAATTACCTTTTTTTTCAAGGGGCACCTGGTGGCCCAGTGGTCTAAATCACTCACTTTTACTGATCTTTGCCATCTCACCTCTGTCTGCATTGGTTCAAGTCTCACGTTCAGCCAATGCAGTATGTGAGAAAGCTGCAAGTAGCTTCCTTTGTGTTTGGTGGTTCTTACTGGGGGTTTTCCCAGGTTCTTCCTCCACCGGTTACACTGGCCACCATGTATATCTTGCGCTAACAAATGGTGTTAAGCCCCAAAACAACAACAATAACCTTTTTTTAATTTGCGTTTGCTTTGCAGTGGCCCAGCCTCATCAAGTAAGAAAAGAACTGTCTCTTATGATGCATGGCTGGCAAGAAAGAAAAGTATTGAACAACATGCCATCAATCTGAAGAAGATGGAGGAGGAGAAAAAGAGACTGGAGGAAGAAGACAGGTGATTGCCTACTGCTAACCATTCTACTCCATCTCTCCTAATATAAGCCCATGATCAGTAATAAGCCCATACCCCTCACCTATAGAAAATGCATGAAATCTTAATTTTATGAAATCATTATGATTATAAAACCCATACATTTTTTTTAAAAAAAAATTTATGATGATCTGTGAGCTTGTCATGGGAGTAATATGATATACTCATGTAGTATGAGATATCCTATTCTCTTTCTTATAGTATATTTTATGCTTTCTCTCTTCCCCATCTCTGTCTATGTATATATCAATCAATTAATTAATCAAACAACCAATCAGTCTCTGTTTCTTCTGTGAATTCACTCTTTTTGTGGGATAGCAATATTCATGGGATACCAAAATCTGGGGCTGCTGCAAAAAACAAGTTTAAAGAACCAGTGATCAATGATCCTTCTTTAGAAACAAATGTATTCACTTGCCAAATCCATGAATTCAAGTACTGATGAAAATGTGGATGTTCCACAAACATGATATTTGATATCCACAAAAATGACAGTTGATATCCACAAAAATGATATTTGATTCAAAAAGATATTTGATACAAATATGATATTTGATATCGACAAAAATGATATTTGATATCTACAAAAATGATATTTGATATGAAAATGATATTTGATTAAAATAATTATATTTGATATAAGAATTATATTTGATATCCACCAAAATCAATGAATTTACTGTATCTGTTTACCTGTTTGTGCATCTCACAATGTATGCATGCATGTATGTATGTATGTATGTATGTATGAATGTATGTATGTATGTATGTATGTATGTATGTATGTATGTATGTATGTATGTATGTATGTTTAAATATTATATCTCTATAGGCCTGAATAGAAAGTTCTTTATACTCTCTCCACCTTGCAGTCTAAGATCTATTTATCTATCTACATTGCTGCTAAGTAATCCACAAAATATATGCTGTGATTAAATATCTGTTGAAAATCCAAAATATTCAACATTTATTAATTTTCAAATAGCATTATTTATAGTATCTCCTGCCAGTTTGTTTTAGTTACAGTAATTTTAAACTTGTGAAATTCTAGTGTCTTTAACAAAAGTTGAACACAAGATTATCTTTTCTGATGGGATTACACAATGTAATCTGCATTTGATGCCCTAAGAATTGCACACTCGCCCTATTGTGTCAAAATTTGCAAAATACAGTGTCCTTTACGGAATGCACAGTTCATTAGGTCTTGGTGATTTTAAGACCTATGGATACCATCCTGATATTTTTGGAACACTTCGTACTGGTATGATTGTTGCCTCATTATCATTTCCTTTGTGCATTAAATTAGTTTAAGAAACAAATGGTTAAATTTACTCTGACCATATTTGGAATGACATACAACTTCATAAAATTTACTCGAATAATTATTTTACTGACTGCATGGTTTAGGACTCATGTCAAATATGGTACAGTTAAATACTAGTCTAGATCAATAATGTCAAATATGGTACAGTTAGACACTAGTTGTCTGGATCAATCAAGACTTGTGTCAAATATCATGCAGTTAAGCACTAGTTCTCTGGATCAGTCAAGACTCCTGTCAGATATGGTACAGTAAACATTAGTCTGTCTGGATCAGTAATGTCAAATATGGCACAGTTAAACACTAGTTTTCTTGGTCAATCAGGAGTCATGTCAAATATGGTACAGTTAAACACTAGTTTTCTGCATCAATCAAGAGATGATGATTTTGTGTGAAAGATTGGTTGCCTGGATAATTGATTTTAATTGAATCAGAATTCCAAATCGGTGCATGGTGGGAGTCTGTATGAGTGAACTGTGCCTGTAATCTGTGTCAGGATAACCGATACTGTACTGTACTTGACATATTGCTACATACTGTCGTTAGAATGTTATCTTTTCTTTCTGTTTTATTTTATCAGGATTGAAGAAGAGTAAGTGAATGTCAGAGCTTAGTGCTTATGAATTTTATTAAAGCAAACACAGATTGTTTATGATAATTTCAGCATATTTGCTTTTGCAATGACTTACTGCTGAAATGTGCTATAACTGCTGTTTTGATGATGGCTAATTTAACCATTTATTGCCAGCATTATTATTTTTCCAATTTTTTTTCATTGAGTACAAATAGTACTGTGTTATCTTTTGAGTGGCTAATTTTTTTCTTCAGAGTTTTGTTTCCTTCTTTAATATATTTATTTCATAAATTTACTAACATGTTGAGTTTTGCATCAGTTCCATAGAACATTTCAGTTGATTATCTTTTATTTAACATTTTTTGTGGATAATTTGTTAGTTTTACTGAATCTAAATTCATGATAAATAATTATTGGCTCTGACAGTTTTGATATATTCCTATTTAAAGTATTGTAAGTCTCTAAATATTGAATACCATATGTACTAGCTTATAAGTCGAGTCAAACTGCAAACAACAAAGATCATGATCTGCTGAGGAATAATGCACCTGCAGATCAGGGTCTATGTTGTTTATTCTACTGACTATGCCTAACAAACTGCACAGACCTAGATCTGCCGGTGCATTATGTGATGGCAGATCTGGGTCTGTGCAGTTTGCAGTTGGACTTGTCTTATAAGTGAGTGTATATGGTACGCAGCAGAATGAAGTATATTTATGCCTCCTAAGAAGTGTAGTTATAAAAGATTAATTGATTTTTATTTGAAAACTGAATGACCAACTAAATTAAATTCTAACATTTTCCAGCTTCCGTAACATAATATGTACACTTGTGTGCAGATCAGGTCTGTTCTCTAAAATAGACTCAAATACGTTATTACATAATATGCAAGCAGATCAGGGTCATGGTGTTTATCCGACTAATGATTTCAAGGAAATAACATTGACTCTGATCTACTAATGCTCACAGATCTCAACATTGGGGTCTAATTTATTTTTAGTTGCGTGTTTATTTTGCAAAGGTTTACATGAAAAATACAAAAACTTTATGTTTACTTATTTTTTCATATACAAGTCATATTTCTGACAAAGTTTATATTGTTGCTAAGCAGTTCAGTAAAAAATGTACATAATGATTTTTCTACAAAATGAAAGACTTTCATGAAAAAATATACAGCATATTTGAATCATAGTAGGAATTCAGTAGTTTTGTTATTACACTTTTTGTAAATCAATCTACTATTCATTTTCAGAGCCATGGAGAATTTTAGGTTTGATCCAATAAATGCTTTCCCTTAATTAGAATCCCTTTGTGATGTTGCGCACTATTGCACTATCGCTGTTTGATGTTTACCCCAAAACCTGCATTGCAGCCTTATCCCAGTATTTCCACCTTTGACATATTTAGAATTAGTTTGACTTTCAGGTACATTATATACTCACCTACAGGTTGAGTCCAACTGCAATCAACACTAACAACAGAGATCTTGATCAGCTGTTGTATAATGTACTCATAGATCAGGATCAGTGTTGTCTGTTCTGTTTATTCTCTTAACAAACTGCATAGACTCAGATCTGCCAATACATTATGCAACAGCAGGTCTTGGTCTGTGCCAGATGTAGGTAAACTTAACTTATAAGTGAGTATACAAGGTAGTGTATGAAGGGGTGATAATGAAAACATAACAGAAATTTAGTGATTTAAAAAAATATATTTTTGGAAAGTATATCAAAAGAATTATACAAATGTTTACCGACAGTTATTTGGACCAATATTAGGTTCTCTTAGGACAAAATTACCTGTCAACAAATGAGAGAAGCAGCTCCACCTACCAGTCAGCATGACAGTGTCTTTAATATCATTGGAGAAGTATCTCTGCCTACTTTTTTTGCATGATTATGTCTTCAAAGCATGGGGTTCTATACATAGGGGCAAGGGGTGCGCTTACTTCCCCCTTCCTTGCTGCCCCCCACCAATTTCACCTCAAAACATGTTTAGACTTACACCTGTAAAGTTTAATAGCTGACCACTAAATATTTGCCCCCTCCCAAAATATATATATATATATATATATATATATATATATATATATATATATATATATACACACTTGCTTACAAGTCAGGTCCACTTGCAAACAACATAGACCCCAATCTGCCATCACATATTGTGCCAGCAGATCAGGGTCTACGTTGTTTGTTCTACTTATTACTCCTAACAAACTGCATAGAGCCAGATCTGTTGTGATGACAGATCTGGGTCTGTGCAGTTTACTCCTACTTATATGTGAGTGTATGAGGTAAATATTTTTTGAGTAGTTTATAGCCTACAAGCACACACAAGATGATCTGATCTTTTTCCACTAAAAATGGGGCCCCAAGTGGCCAAATGGTCTAAAGCTCTCACCGTTCCAGGTCACTGCCATCTCACCTCTGTCTGTGCGGGTTTGAGTCTCAAGCTCAGCTAATGTGGGTATGTGAGAAAGCCTGCCAGTAGCTTCTCGTGGGTCGGTGGTTCTTCCTGGGGTTTTCAAGGGTTTTTCCTCCACCAGTTATACTGGCCGCCATGTAAAACCTATCTTGTGCTGAAAAATGACGTTAAACCCTACAACAACAACAACAACAACCACTAAAAATAGATATTGCTGATAGTATTTATATTGTAGCATCATAAAGTTTCCATCAATAATTGTTTAGTTCCATTACACTTGAAGGAAAATAAAACTGCAATAATTTGCGATGGTAATGGGAAAATCAACAAGAACAATGACTATAAACACAACAAAAATGAGTAGCAAATTACTGTATACCATATATATTCTCTTATAAATCGATCCAGACTGCAAACTGCATAGACCCAGACCTGCCTCTGCATAATACATTTTCCGATCTGGATGTATGCATTTGTTAAGACTAATCATTAGCACAAATAATGTGAACTCTGATTTGCAGGGATGTTATGTGATGGCAGATCTGGGTCAGTGCTCTTTGCATTTGGGTTCAACTTATAAGAAAGTACACATGGTACCAGGAATCCATTACAACCAGCCTAAAGCAGTCTTTTTTAATAGGTATATGTTATTGTTTTGTGTACAGTCTCATATCTTGGGTGGTCAAGTTATTTTGGCATGATACTTGTAAGTTTGTTGTTTGTTTCATAGTCAGATTTATAAATGGCATCAGCTACCAGAGCTCTCAAAATTACTATTGGGAAAAATTTACAAATATTCAAATTAAAACACTCTTTTTATTTTTTTCAAAACTTCATTCAGAATTTCACTGATTACATGCATGAACGTAATGGATGAGTTGTATAACCTCATAATGTACAAAGTTGTAGTAATACAGCTCAATGGTCTTAAAGTAAGTAATAGAAAAGAGTGAAAACCAACAGGTTTTGTAAAATTCAACAATATAATTTATTTCCCTAGAATACAAAGTAAAAATTTAAAAAGAACTTAAAGTATTGCGTATTAAATCCTAAATAGTCATAAGATTCTATCGCCAGTCCTAATGAATAAAGTTGTACCATTAATTAAATTCCAGTGGTGTTTGAAATAATATCCAGTGCTGAAGGTGTCAGTGTGCCTGTAGTCTTGAATGCATTAATATTCAAGTGTCCTGATGTGTTATGATGTGCTAACAGTCTTCCAATTAATCACAATAATATGATCCAAGATGTCCTTGTCTGAATTCAATATAATTCCAAATTAATCTTTCTGTCCAAGAATATTATTTATGAGCACATTGTATTTTCAGTGAATCAATAATTTTAATAAATAAATTCCACCCAAATTAAATACTGGACACAACAATAAGACTGATTTCTGCTTCAGATGTTATTGCAGGAATAAATAATTTTTCCAGTGAACAAGATTATGAAATCCTCTGCTTGACCTAGGTCACAATTAGCATTTTCTAAAAAAAATATACTATTTAATGGAATTTTTCTTTCTAGAACATTCTGAGTTCTCAACAAGATAAAATCTGTTACCAAAATTATAATACAGAATGTGGTAAACATCAGGTAGGTTGGGTATTTTTAGAGAGGAATTCTAATAACTATGACCCAGACCCTAATAAATGTTTTCTTCTATTGATAATGATCCTAATATTAAACCCTCACTCCTATAAAAAAAATATTAGGTATGTATTATTTGTTTACCAGCAGTATTGTTAGTCAGGAACCCAGTGAACTTGATTTTGGACAAGGTTAAGTTCAAAATACAGTTAAACGTAACTCACAATAATGGAGAAAAAAATTAACAAACAATAAAAATTAAATATACATAACAGTATAACCTCATGATGTACAAAAGTTGTTGAACCTCATAATGTACAAAGTTGTAGATACTTATAATGTTCAAAGTTGTAGAACCTTATTGTGTACAAAGTTGTAGAACCTCGTAATGTAGGAAGTTGGATGACATAATGTACAAAGTTGTAGAACCTCATAATGTACAAAGTTGTAGAACCTCATAATGTACAAAGTTGTAGAACCTCACAAGGTACAAAGTTGTAGAACCTCATAATGTACAAAGTTGTAGAACCTCACAAGGTACAAAGTTGTTGAACCTCATAATGTACAAAGTTGTAGAACCTCGTAATGTACAAAGTTGTAGAAACTCACAAGGTACAAAGTCGTAGAACCTCATAATGTACAAAGTTGTAGAACCTCATAATGTACAAAGTTGTAGAACCTCACAAGGTACAGAGTTGTAGAACCTCATAATGTACAAAGTTGTAGAACCTCACAAGGTACAAAGTTGGATGACATCATGTACAAAGTTGAATGACATCATAAAGTCTTGACATGTGTCCTTACTGACAATGTGAACCACTTGATGCATGCAGAAAAATATTGTTCAGTTGCCTCTGTTACATCTGTGGGACAACATTAGAGCATGTATGTAATAATTACAAGTGTTAATTAGATATATTGTTTTTAGCTCAGCAAAAGAAAGAGACAGCAGCAAGGAGAAGTAAGCTTGACCACTTAGATACTTGTAGCTTGTAGTACATTTCTAGAAAACATTTCAACATTAGTATTTGTAGAGGGGATGCAATGTGATTATAGTTACTAATTCAGTAAATACTATCAAGTGCAAATAATCAATATCTCTTTGAGAAATGCTTATTTTTGACTGTTAAGTATTGATATGGATATGATGGTTTAAGAGTAGTACAGTACTTTTGTTTTCTAGAAATTGAATCCTGGAGCTTATGTAAAAAAAACCAATATAAAGCATGTACTACACAGCACGCAAATTAATGAAAATGTAGAGTAGATGCTGTGACTAATTAGGTAATGCATCACATGTATCTATAACATGAAATACCATCCATACTTGCATATAAGTCAGGTCCAACTGTATACAACATAGACCCTGATTTGCCATCACATAATATGCTGACAGATCAGGGGCTGTGTTGTTTGTTCTACTGATTACTCCTAGCAAACTGCATCTGTTGGGGCATTATGAGGCAGTAAGTCTGGGTCTGTGCAGTTCATTGTTAGGCTCGATTTGTAAGCAAGTATATATGGTAGATATATTAGTTGCAGAACAATTTAGCTGCATACTGAAATGCCTGGTTTATGTTTCTACAATGATAAATAAAGTAGATACCCTAACATTATTAGCTGGATATAGGAGGTGCCTCCAATGGAATTTTTTTGCATTTATACATTTTGTAGATAATGATTGTTCAGGTTGGTAAAACAAGCATGCATTATCTCTCAGACATGCAGACAAGTAGCAAAGTTGGCTAAAAACAAGCAAAATCTTGTCTGCTGTCCTGATTTTTTTTTGGGGGGGGGCGGGGGGTAGAAAAAATAAAGAAAGAAAAATTCAGATTTGTATGAATTGTCATGCCAGTCTGAATTATGGGTACATCAATATTTTAGGATTTTTTTCAGCCATTATATTTTGTGTATCAAGCCTATTAATACAAGGTACCATGGTTTCTTACAAGTAGTGGTCACCATGAGGAAATGATTACCATATAAAGTTGCTTATAAGATGCGTCCAACTGCAAAATACACAGACCCAGATCTGCCATTGCATTATGCACTAGCAGATCTGGGTCTGTGCAGTTTGTTAGGAGTAATCATCGAAACAAATATCATAGACCCTGATCTACAGGTGTATTATGCTATGGCAGATCCAGAACTTTGTAGTTTGTTTAAATAACATTGTATACACTGATGTAATGCACTAGTAGATCAGGGTCTGTATAGTATTTTCTATTTTGTCATTTTTAGAAAGCATCATAGATACTAATCAGCTGGCATACACAGCTGGGCCATTTTGCGTCTGCTTTGTTTGCATTTGGGTCATGTTGTGGATTCTGATCAGCTGGCACATACATTATGGACCAGTTAGGGTCTACACTTTTTGCAGCTAGGTCATGTCATAGATCCTGATCAGCTGGCATATACATTTTGGATTATTATAGATTTATGCTGTTAGCTTTTGGATGGTGTCATAGATCTTGATCAGCAGGCACATATATTATGAGCCAATATGGGTCTATGATGTTTGATTGGTTGGCACATATTTTATGGACCAATATGGGGCTGTGCTGTTTGAAGTTGGATGAAGCCATGCACAGATAAATACAGTACATAAAATTAAAAAATACTGAATATCTGTGACTTGGGTTCATTAGTGACACTCATGCTGGTGATGAGTGATGCTAAGTGTAGCTTTGTGACATAAATTAGTGTAATTTAGGCAAATTCTTGCACTTTACTCAATGGGTGCTAATTACACCTGATATTACAGACCCACATTGGGGTCCAAAATTTTGGCTAAGACTTGACAAAGAATAAATACTTAATTACTGCCACAAAACTTGCAAATTTGACAAACTGAAGGCTCCATAGTTTACAAATTTAGACATGGATAATGTCCGTAAAGTCAAGACTGCATTTTCAAAGTAGACACCTTTATCTGGCTTTGCCATTTCCCATTGCTTGTTCTTATGAAACAAGGATGGCTTGAAAATATTAAGATTTCCACTTCTGTCTCTTTGTGCTTTCAGTATTTTGTCTTAAGCAAACTCATTCTGCTTTCATTTGCTGGGGGTGGGGGGAATTGCTATTTTTGTGGAGACTGTTCATGGCTGTAGGTTTGGAATCTAAGTACACTAATGTTTATTTCATGTGAAATTTAAGTAAAGATTGAATTATTGTATTGTTTTCCTTGGCAAACGAAACTTTGAAATTATTTAAAAGGTTTTGTTTTTATGTTAAATGTGCACCAAGAAATTGATTTTAAATGAATACATCTGTAAAAGTTTGTTTGTTAAATGACAAATTATGGAATTATTTTATTCAGTAGACCACTGTAAGATATTGGTGATTACACATGTATCATATAAAAATAGGAAATGGATTAAAAAGAAGACGACTTTTGTTGAAACTTGTCTTTCTAATTGCAGAGTGAAAATTGCACTCATCTTCATCATTCTTTATTGTTTTGTGTGTGTGACATCCTTGTTGTCAGTTACTGAATGTATGACTTGGATCATGCCTCAGCTGATCACTTTGAACATTCTTAATTGGAGAAATTATATTTTTGGACAAATTTTGTTTTACAGTCAAACAACTTTTGAGCATGCCAGAAGTGTCAGTAATTAAACATAATCCTATCACCATGGTTGATTTGAATTGTTTTGCACTTGTGAAAATTTTATTTTCAAAATAGTAATTATATGAAGGGAGCATACCTCTTCGGCTTATTGCCTGTATTAATGCAGGTGCATTCTATTTTACATGAGATTTCTGTTCCCACTTTTGTCATTATACAATAAAATGAGCACATCAGAAATAATACATTACAATTAATTCTAACTGCTACTATAACAAAAAATCTATTTTTTTTTTGTTTTCGCAACTTCACATGTTGACTAAATCCTAAATATATAATACAGATTCATTATTTTTATTTGACCCCATAAACATCTACTTGTAAAGCTGAAGTTACTTACCCATAACATTCATGACCACTGTGGTTTTAAGTACATGACCACTGTAGTGTGAAGAGTCATTTACGTGTGTATTCTCCTGTACATTTATAGGGTTTCATTTCAAAAAAGCTTTACAGTTGTTTGGATTTCATTATTTTTTGCAAAAGTTTAGATACTAGGAAAATCTAAATTCTGTGTTCTTGTAGTAGTTTAATATATATTTTTACCTATTTGTACTCACCATGATGTAATCTAGACAATACTTTTGGTTAGAATTAATTACAATGTATACTTTTTGCTGTGCTCATTGGAAATCTTCTGGTGTAATGACCAAAGTGAGAACATCAACCTTAAAAAAAGAGTATCTCGTAAAAGCATCACATCCAGTGTTAAGTCTTGCATTAATGTATCTTTTATGAAATGTGCTTTTATGAACAAGTGTGTATATATCAAAATGTATTTGTTGTACAGCTATGGCAGGAAAGGAGTTTAGGACATACAGATGTGAAATATAAAATTGTGTTGTTGCACAGTTGTTGTACAGCTATGGCAAGAAAAGAGTGGAGGACACAGAAGTGTGAATATCAAATTGTGATGTTGTACAGCTATGGTGAGAAGAAAGGAGCATATGACATGAAAGGTGTATAGAGATTGTAAGGGGAGATGAATATTACCATAACAAGAGCTACAGTAAATGGTTGCTGGACATGAGAGAAAAGAAAAAAAAGGGAGTGTAGGCAGTATTTTTACACCGTACTTGCTCATATAAATTACAGAACAATCCCGCATTGTGTTTTATTCTGGCCACTTCCATGACTTTGTATTGAAAGCATTATTACTTTGACTAGGTTATTAATTTTTTGTTTTAATCTGGGCTGTTATAAAATAAATAAAAAATTAGGTAGGTTTCATTTTGTTTTGAAAACACCTTTTCTTAATGTGGATATTTGAACATTTTGGCAATTCCTTATTTATGCAAAGCCATGTTTGAAGGAAAATGTAAAAGGTCATGACCTTGTTGTTATGCAAAGCCATGTTTGAAGGAAAATTTAAAAGGCCATGACCTTGTTAAGGCCACATCTGCTCATTTGCATACCACTTCAAACTAGGAACAAAGAAAAGCCAATATTCAGTATATTTTATTTTCTTTTAAACTGTTTGATCATATATTTTCTTAATCTAAATTGAGAATCTGTTGGGGTTTTTTAGTGAGAGTTTATTTTTAATTATGTCATGAAATCATCAAAAAACATGAGCCATATCGTCTTTGTTGTAAGGTTTGTATAGAGCACATTGTAGAAGTTTTTGAAGACTTCAAGGGGGTAGTGATGGAGGTGCAGGCATTTTGTAATATTTGTTTGATCATAGTATACTGTTTCTAATGAGCACTATAACAATGACTGCAATGGCTTTAATAAAGTATAACATCACTTATTTCACATTGGAAAGATATAGCAGTTTATGCTGCACATTTGACTGACATTGAAATTAATTTCACATTGGAAAGATATAGCAGTTTATACTACATATTTGACTGACTTTGCATTTATTTCACATTGGAAAGATATAGCAGTTTATGCTGCACATTTGACTGACTTAGCATTTATTTCCAGTAATATTTATATTTCAGTGTTAATGCTCATGCTTTTGTTAAAGAAAAGGAGTTCTTCCTCATAAAACCACCCTAAACATTCAGTACTTCCTCATCATAATGCTCTTCCATAAAGGTGACCTTTGTTATGAGTGATGGTGCCTTATTTTGAGGTACATTCAAACAAGGGTGTGTCTGTATTACCATTAAATCACAACAACAGAGTATATAATGATATGAATAAAAATTAATTGGTCCCTATGAACCAGTAGCTAAAATAAAGTGAAATAAATTAAGTAGGACTTTAAAAACAGTATTTGTCTAATTGAATGGGATTCATGGCCATAAATGTATTATAAGAGGAATAGCAGTATACTGGGGGTGGGTATAGAGAGGGAACACTGTAATAAATAAATATTTCTTTATTTCACTATCATTGAGCATTTACCTGTATATAATGCATGCCTAATTGTAAACAGTGTAGATCTATTCAATACCAGATCAGGATCTGTGCTGTTTGTATACAACCACAAGTATGGGTGCCTGCACATAGGAACAAGGGGGGGGGGGGCACTTGCCACCCACCCCATTTCACCTCAAAACATGTTTTGGCCTACATCCATAAAACTTAATATCTGACCACTAGATGTTTGCCCCCCCTCCAAGAAAAATAAACCCACAAAAATATGTGGACGCCCCTGATCACAAGTAGAACAGCATAGACCCTGATCTGTTGGCACATAATGTCATGGAAAATCTTGGTCTATTATGCTTGTTCACTGTTGGGTAGGTGTTATACACAAGTAAAACAGCTATGTGATTTGCAATTAACTTGTCATTATCAGCTGCTTTTTTCCACTAATTTGCATGCCTTTTTATCCCCTAGCCAAAGAAGTTGCAAGGGGATATAACAATGTGGCCAATAGTTTGTATGCTTGTTCATTTCATTCATTCATTCATTCATTCATTCATTCCCTGCTCAATACTGCATTACCCTCATAGTGTCTCTGACTCTATTTCACCTACACTTATGAAACTTGGTCTGTGGATGCATCTTAGGAAGAGTTACACAGTCATACCAAAACTTAATTTGCATGCTTGATTGACTTTTGTATTTTCAGGTGTTTGTTTATTATATCCTCAGTATCTTAGACCCTATTACACTCATAAAAATTGGTGCTTAGGTACAGCTTGACAAAAGTAAGTCAACCATAACCAGTAGTGTATTAATGGGGGATGGGGGCAGACAGGGCCATTGCCCCAGGCACCAGAGGTTTTGTGGCACCAAAAGCATGGGTGCCATAAGTCTTGGGGTGCCAGAACCCCTTTAGACTGTGATCATCACCTCCAAGTGCCATTTACCCTTAGAATGCAACTGGCCATACCAAAACCAGGTAATTTTGACCAATTTCCATACTTGAGTGACATTTTTATTGTTGCTTGTTTGTTCTGTACACCTCAAATATCTTGGACCCTATTTCACCTAAACTTATTTCGATGAAAGTTACTCGAGGATATCATAACTATATTAGTTTGACCCAATTTTCATGTTTCAGTGACTTAGCTTTTTTTGTTTTTTAACATCCTCCTTATCTTGGATTTTATTTCATCTACACTTGCAAAAATGCATCTCAAGGAAAGTGTAACTCAGCTATGCCAAAACTATGTCAGTATGACTTAATTTACGTACTTGATTACTTTGTACTTTTAGGTGTATGTTCATTACACCCCAGATATCATTTACCAACTTCTTCTTACACTTGTGACAATTTGTTGATGAAAGTAGCTCAATACATTTGCATTTAGAGCTGTTTGTTCATTACACCTCAATATCTTGGAGCACTTACACTCATGAAAATTGTTATATGGATACATCTAGATAAAAGTGAATCAACAATACAAAACTATGTTAGTATGACCTAGATTTTATGCTTGGGTGACCTTCTGAGTTTTGGTTTTCCATTTTTGTTACACTCTCAATACCTTGAACTCTACTTCATCAACACTCATAAAATTTGGTATGTGATTGCATCTCAAAGTACATAACTTAACCATACCTGTACTCAGTTGATGTGGCAAAATATTCACACTTGAGTGACCGATACTATGTTGATGTGACAGTATGTCCACACTTGAGTGACTTTTGTATTTTCAGCTATCTTTTTATTATACTGTCAGTGTCTTGAACCATACTTCACCAACACTAAGGAAAATTGGTATTTGGACTCATCTTAAGGAGGCTGATTAAGATGTACAAAAAGTAGGTCACTGTGACATCATTTTTAGGTTGGAGTGAATCTGATATCCTCAATACTGTTTCTGTATTGTTTGCTACTCCAAATGTACTCCTGTTGGGGGGATCCATGTTTACAAGGAAACACCTCATTGCAAACATTTTGAAAAATATTCCAGAAGAAATGCTTCAGAGTATTCTGTTATTTGCTGCTTGAGGTTTATAATAATAAATATTTGGTATTATAAACTATAAGCTACTTGCTTGCATTCAGCAGTATTCTGATTATTTTAAGATTGTGAACAATTAACTTAATTTATGTATGATAATTGTATGTGAATAAAATGCAGTGATGTTTCATCATCACCACCACCTCAATAATAACAATAATAATAATAATAATAATAATAATAATAATAATAATAATAGCATAATAGCAACAACAACACAATTTGACTAAAATCAGATCTTCACTGTCCTATGTGAAGATCTGAGAGCGACCACTTAGAGTCATGTTCTGGTGACCTTTGAATTAGCCAAAAGAAATGCAGCTTTCAGAAATCTGAAAATGAATCAAATTGTTAGGCATTAGGCACACATTGATACACACATACTGCTCAGTCTCCCAAATGTGAAGATATAAGATTTCATTTGATTGGCTGAAAAAATTAGTGATTGTGGTAATAACATAGGTCACCAGAACATATCTCGAAGTGGCCACTGTCAAATCTTCATGTATGACAGTGGAGATTGGATTTTTAACAGATTAAATAACAACAATAACAACAACAACAACAATTAATAATTAGTATAATGATTATGATTGCACCTGGGCCTTCAGTGTTTACAATTTGACACAAAATTGCAGGGAAGTAAATGTACCTCAAACATAATTGGATTAATTTACTATTTTCAGGAAACGTATTGAAACAGAGAAAAGTGAATCATATGAAACATGGCTGGCTCAAAAGGAATCTGAGAAGAAATTGGCTAGCACACCAACTCGCCCTAGTGATATAACAGATCCCACAGAAAAGAAGGAAGTTGGTTATTTACGCAGCTACCTTCGGTCTCTGGATGAACAAAAACGAGGGGCCAGCATGTATTATAACTTTGAGGAATGGCTGGACATAAAAGAGGAGGAAGTTTTGCAAGTCTCTCAAAGGGCTAAAACTGCTGTGTAAAGTCAATATAAAGCTTGCCACGTGTGTGTCTGGGGTGGGCAGGGATGGGGTGGAATTATGGTAATAGAATATGATCTCTTTCTACTGTATATACTTGATTATGACACATATCCAAGTGTGAATAGAATAAACCAAGACCTTCTGTCAAGTAAATGCACCAGCAGATCAGAGTCTATGCTGGTCATTCTACTTACCTTATAACAGCTACTCTTTGTGGACTTCAAGTTTGTAAATTTCATTCAGAAAAGAGGAATTTTCATTTAGATAGTTATATAATAGTAGCTGCAGATATTGACAGGTTATCAGATCTTAAGATAGTATATTTTGATGGTAATTATTTTTGTGATCTCACTCCAAGACTGAAAAATTTTTTAAATTTGTGTCAACAACTTAGACACTGATCTGCCCAAGCATTTTGCAATGACAAATCTGGCTCATTGCTGTTTTACTCGATTCCGGGTTAAACACAAATGCATACAGAGAGGAGAGTGAGAAAAGGGCCATAGCTGGACAAGGTGTAAGAGAGTGGAAAGAGTCCAAGTTTTAATGATTTTACGGTCTGGATATTACTCTTGAGAGCCTTTGATTTTTCATTGGTTACTTTCAATATTGAAAAAATTGCATTGAAACTGTAACACATGCTTATTATGCTCAAAGAAATCTGCCAATAGTTTCAGTGAACTGAAATTATGGTAATTTTTGTCAGCCGTTCATTCTTTGTGTATGTATGCATTTGAAATATATGAAACATATCAAAACAAATATTTATTTTATATTTGGCTTCTTGTAAGACTTAAATCATCTAAAGTACATGTTCCATAAATTTCAACTGGAATATGGTAAATATTTTTTGGGAGGCATTTATATATGTTTCTTTCAGTTTAGTTTTGTTTTATATGTAATTAATATATATTTCTTGTCTTGTTTTTAATTTCCTGCAATCCTGTGATGTGTGTGTGTGTGTGTGTGTCCCTAAAGATATCCCAATGTGCTAGAGTACATGTCTTCATAAGTATGTATATTGGAATGTGTGGTTTCAGTTCGAGATATATTGATATTTCCATATGTTTTTGGAACATCCAAATTTCCATTGTCTGAATTAAAGAGATAATGAAATGGAATCCATAAAATAGGAAACCATTGACAATTTATTCCTTTTTTTTTTAACCTGTTTCTTTAAACTTTACAGCATCATTATATAATGTATATCATATATGACAGAAATGTTTGCCCATCTGTTCATTAGTTTTCAGTTCACCATAACAAATGTTTCTATGTAGCAGTATTTAATATTTATCTGCATGCTGCATGGTTATGAAGAATTTGATTGCTGTTGAAATGTTTCATAACCTATTTGGAACAAAACTCTTTTTAATTCCTTTTGCATAATGACATTTGTGACATATGACTTGTTTACTTGCCTTTGTTGTACTCTTTGTATTATATTGTGATAGGCAACTATTTTATCAGCCTCAGAACCAGTCTATGTATGGTGGTATGTACAATACCATATTTAAAATAATGAAGGTTTCTGATTGGCTGAAAATAGTTACCAGAAAAATTTAACATAATTTTTGTTTTAAAAGGTTTATGCGTGGGTAAATTGCATGCAGTAGTAATCTTGAACCTAAAAGCATTTTCATTTTATCACTCTTGCTGCACAGATAAAACTGGTTGTAAATGGGATATCTCATAGGGATGGATTTGTACTGTGGGTAACTACAAGGGAATGTGTCTCAAAAATGAGCTGTACAGCTTATCATTTTCATCAGTTTAGAAGTTTCTCCATGCATAGATAATTTATACGATATAAGGGTGTTTTGCCAGTCCTACCATGAAGGTATAGTAATTTGGACAAACATAAACATTATGGTCTACAAAAATTGAATTAGTTATCTATGCCCAATAGCAACAGATACACACAAGGAAAGAGATTCTGATAAAATATGCCCAACATCTTTCTCACTATTTTATCAAGCCAGTTAGGGTGGGGTTGTTTGTAATTTTAGAAATAAGTTGTCTCTTGTGAAAGTTTTAGAACTTTTTATGTATAGTAACAATGTTTGATTTTTATACCGTGATAACTTAATAAAATATTACATTACGCATTTTCTTTGCAGTGCTATTGAATAACTCCTGTTCCCAAAAATCTGTCATAAATCTGAGCACATAAATATATAATTAACAATTCTCAGCTTTCAAAAGTGAAACTTAAAAGTAGATGATTGCAGTTTTAAAAGTAAGGGAATAAAAATATTCAGTTTTTATACTACTGTTTGACTAAAAATATTGACATTTTCCCTATTTTGTCAAACCAGGTACATCTACCTGGACACAACAGGATCACTAAACAAGGTTATATGATCACCTTCTGTTAAAATGGTATCTTGCTTTTTTTAAGCTAGCAATTTATTTATGATTTTTCCATAATTTTCATGCTTTTTCTCAAATGTTTGAGTGATTTTATTATGGGTGGATCTCTCTTCACCTCAGGATACAATGACACAACTGAAAGAGGAAACATCTTTCTTTGATTATTGATAAAATATTTAACTTGAGACTTTATTAATGCTGATAGAGACCATTTAGTCTCTCAAAGGGGGTGAAAATAGAGTTATGTGAAGGCGAGGTGGGTTCAAAGGTTTACTTCCCTTTTTATATGGAAATTGCTATCAGTGAACACCTTTGATATAAATATTTGCCAGACATGCCCTTC
The DNA here is from genome assembly GCA_016617855.1 of Megalonaias nervosa. Lineage (NCBI taxonomy): Eukaryota > Metazoa > Mollusca > Bivalvia > Unionida > Unionidae > Megalonaias > Megalonaias nervosa. Next base: position 42,390 of record JAECUM010037023.1, read on the forward strand.
TTAAGGAAGAAAGGTAAATGCTACCAATTTTATCTAAGCACATTCAATGACATTGGGTAATTGTTTGAGAAACAAAAATTTTGAATACTTTATAGGAGCCTTTCAGATTACTGCCCTTTGTCAGCTTTCAGATTACTGCCCTTTGTCAGAGTCTGTTTGCAATATCTGTCAAAATTCATTTATCATAGGATACAAAACTACATAACCACACAGGAAACAAAATACTTTTTGTTCTGTGCATATATCAAGAACATTCAGAAAGAAAGATTCTTTTGTGGAAAATGTTATCAAGTTATCTTTACAGAGGCCTCTCACATTGACATAAATTCCATGATCTGTTCAAAATGGTAATTGTGAAGCAGCTATGTTTTTTTCCGGAGGTTTCAATAAAAAAAATGCTCTTGGCTGTGAATGATTATTATGAACATATAATTGGACTTTAGGTTGCTGGCAGTTTATTTTTTTATAAGCTATGGAATCAGCCTTTGTGTGGTGGCATATTAAATACTGCATTTAAAAATAATGACGGTTGCTAACTGGCTGAAAATAATTACCAGTAGCAATTAATGTCTTTTATTAGAAGAAGTCTGATTATGGGATAATTTTATCCAATAGTAGACTTGAACCTAAAACCATTTTGATTTTACTGTTGTCACTGAAAACAGGATTTTCTTACTGGGCTGGATTTTTTAATGTGTATAACTACAAGGAAATTTATCTGAAAAATCACCCATGCAACATATTATATTTATCATTTTATAAGTTTTCTCTTCGATAAATAATTTATAGGATGTAAGGGTGATTGGACAGTCTTACCATGAAAGTTTAGTAATTTAGCCAAACATTAATATTATGGTCTATGGGAATAGGCCTTTACAGAGACTGATTTATCTTCCTTGTGAGGGAAGCTCTTCGGTGTCAACAATCACTTCTGTGGACTATGTAATCAATAATGGCTTTTGTGGATAAAGGAAATTTTTTAAATTGATAATGCATATAAAGATAGTTCTTCAAAATGTAAGATGATATGATGTACGGTTATATGTCTTTTGCGATTAACACAAGTAGAATTTGTCATCTGTTTAAAAAAAATCCTCCAAAGGACAAAGTTTTACAATTCATAAAATGGGTATTCAGTTGAAAGAATATTTAAAAATTTCCATAATAAAGTGTACTTAACTCTCCTGCATTTTAGGATGTCAAAACCATATACGACCTGATGAAACTTGTAAGTGGAGAAAGAAAATATATTAAGTGTTAAAATATTATTTTGGGTGACAAATTCCATTACCTCTTAGAGTGTGAATTCTGTAAGGAGGACAGACTGAATTTAATTAAGAAATAGTATAACATACAACTTAATATATCAACATTTAATGAAAATAAGAAGAAAATACGAGTGAAATATTCAAGCATATTAGTTACCAAATTATGAATGAATTAGAAACTGTTTGCAACTCTTTTAAATATTAAATATTATCAAAAACATTTTAATTTATATCACTGATCACTTTTCTTTCGATACTTTCTTGACTTGTAATAACTGGATAAACCATTCTGTCTCCCACTGTCTGTCTCCTAGCATTTTCTCACTTCTCCCTCTTGTTTATATTACACCATGATGGCATTGTATATAAATTTGATTGTACTTCATTCATATCCTTGAATGTGTGGCCTGTTAATGATTTTTTTTCATTAAGTCTTGTTCTGTTCTGTTTGATAGTTCTACAATTTAAAAACAAAATACTTTAACCTGATTAGTGCTTAGCAACAAGCACGCTGGAGAAATATATAATACTTATCTGCAAAATATAAAAGAAATCCTATTTAAATCCCAAGTTTTTTCTCTATTTTCATTCAATTCAGAAACTTTTAATTAGAAGCAGCTTACTGTCACAGTATCTGAAACACATATACATGATGAAGCCAGTATCTTAACTTGTTTACATGCATTGCTTTGATCTTTGCAAGAAGACTAATTATTGTCATTATTCAATCAATCTAAAAAAAACAGATCTGCCTATTCACATCTTATGGAGAAATAGTATCCGCTAACATACAGAAATAAAATAGTAAATGTCCAAAACTCAGTGCATTAGACTTGCTTCAGTTTGCATATTTCAGGTTTTAACAACTGCTTAGGTTAACAATATGACAGGTTATGGGTATCAATAGTCCCCTAAAGTCGAAGTGCCAAGGTAGCCATATGCACGGAGTGGACAGAAGAGGTCCAGTTCAAGTAGAATAACCTAGTTTCCAAAAAGGTCTATTGTATTAGTTGTCTGTACCCAAATATTTGATTTTTTTTGTTTTCATTGCCCTGTTATAATGTCAGAATCAAAGAAAACACATTTAAACAACTTTTTCTGATTAACTTTTCTTGTAATATTGATTAGGAATGCTATAACACACCTCTCTCTCTTTCTCTCTCTCTCTCTCTCTCTCTCTCTCTCTCTCTCTCTCTCTCTCTATATATATATATATATATATATATATATATATATATATATATATATATATATATATATATATATATATATGTATCATACATTGTTAATCTCTCTCAATAAGTACTTTGAAAATGTGTTCCCCAAGTTTTGAGGCCTTAAAGAATCAAAGGGAGATACCCTTTGCATTACAGATTTATTTGTTATCTTTTTTGACTGTAAAACATAAAGGATCAGTAATTAAAAAAAATAATTAAAATTCCTGATATAAGAAAGAAAAATAAATTAAATCCACCTTATTGCCTTGGATGAGATAATGGGTGTAGATGAAAATTCATTTACTATATAAATGTACAATTAAAAATGTATTTCTTCATAAGTTTGCCAACCAGAGATGTATTATACAGCAGGCAGGACTCGTTCTGTTATAGGGTATAATTTATTCAAGACTTGTTCATATATCACTGGTTTGAACAGTGAAGTAAAATGTGTATTTATTTAACAGCTGTAGAGTATAAAGTAACATAGTAAGGAATTGTCATTGATTGATTGATTGTTTGTATTTTTACAGCACGCCATCACTGTTAGGCTATTTAGCGCCATACAAAAGGTTATATGTAGGATCATTTAAAAGTGATAAAAGATTTTGTATCGACCAACGATAAATAAAAACAGTTAAAAGTAAAACGATAAGATGGTAAGAGTAACATATTGTTACGTGTAGGCTCATACAAAAGTAACAAAAGAAAAGAGTGAAGTCAACAAGCTTTGTAAATTTAACAAAATAATTTATTTCCCTAGAAAACAAGATAAAAATATGAAATAGGACTTATGGTTTGTGAATATAATTCAAAAATATTAAGTCCTATCACTAAAAAGATCTAACTGGATCCAGGTTCGAATCTCGATGAAGTTCCAATATGGAAGGCGATGACGTCCTCTATAACCAGTTTGTGTTGATGTGTCAACAGTTCCTTGTTGAGTCACCAAGAATATAATTCCGGCTTTTGAATTCTGAATAATTTAGTGAATATCTTTGCCCAAGAATTTCGTCGAAGAAGAGTATTTTCCAGGGTGAATAAATTATTTTAAATAAAAAACTCAATTCAAATGGCAACAACAGGAATACCTTTCTGCCTGAAGGTATATTTTACAACTGATCAAATCCACCAGAAAATGTCTGTTTTAACCCGCGATTTTAGATCACATGATGGCTCACGTGGTCACTTAACTTGAACAGCGCTGTAAAAAAAAAAATGCCAATTTGCACGTATGCTAGAATAGCTCTATCTAAGAATCAGATTCCCACACTGGAAATAAATTTAAAAATAAAACTGTTTACAACATACTAACACGTGGGCTGAACATGACCTTGGTAATGACCAATCATTTCCATTCAATGTTTACAAAATCGGAATCAAGGTCAAGAACTAGGTTAGCTAAAAACAAAAATGTAGCAATCGAACTGCGTTGTTATCAAGTCAAAACAGAAAACTGAACCTTCCGAAAAAAAAGACAGATCCAGTGAATAAAGTTATCATTACAATAACGTAATGAAATAAAAATAAAATAAAAGAGAATTTAAAACTAACACACATGCAATTAAATTACATATACGTAACACATATAAAGCTTCCTGATCAACAGAGAATGTAAATGTTGTATGATAATGAAGATTAGATGAAAAGGTATTGAATATGAAGGATGGTATAAACATTACATAAAAGTGCTCAAGGTGATAGCATAAAAGTTATAGCTTAGAATAAATGTTTACTTCTTTCATGAATTTTAAAATACAAGGGACATTTATTGTATCAAAAAGTTCCTTCATGTCATGCACGTTTCAGTACTGATCGCGCGTAGGTTGTAGGTCGAAACACTACCATAAAGTGCTTAACAGTGAATAGTTCATTGCAAGAAATACCTTCTGATGGGCTTTTGCCTTGTAGCACGTGGGAGTGGGTTATATAAGTATGACCAATTCTTGCAATGACTACCTCCTTCCTGCGGATGGTTCTGTAGGAAGGAATCCATTTTCCTAGGGTTGGCTTGATGGCATGAAGTTTGTTATTCACTGCATCGTTCCATGATGCCTGCCACTTGTGACTAGGTTTAAAATCAGTATACAGTATTTTAAAATCAGATGGTTCTAGGGATAAAGCCATTTTAGAAGCGCGATCTACTTTTTCATTACCTTTAATAAACCAATATGGAACCACCAGCTGGTCAACGGGCAGGAAGGCAGACCCAGCAAAGCGACATGGAGCGCTAAGAGCAAGGCAAGGCAGGCAGGACGCCTTGGTCATCCACTGCATCCAGTCTCCATTCCAGCCGTCTAGACTACCTCTTGCCACAGGACAAAGTGGGGCTTGGACGAGAGAGTGAGATTGATGCAGCGCAACTCTCCCTCACTTTAATCCAACTCACGCGCAAGTCATTTATATCATCACCTGTGTTCAAGTCCTCCGCCGATGGGCGAGCTGCGACGCGACAGGTGTGGATGCACTGGCAGCCGTAGTAGCGGACCTGCATGCAGGCGGCTGAGGCTATTGGGTCGTCTTCCATTGACCTGAACCAGAAATGGATTTCGGCAGCCATCTGAGCGACTAAGCAGACCTCTAGGATAGCGCTGCTTACCTCCGTAGCCTGAGTCAGGGGCTAGAAAAAGTGCCCTAAAAAAAGCCTGCTTCAACTACCCCGACCAGCTTACCGCGGCTGGAGGGAATCCCATTCTTGCGGTAGAAACACAAAGAAAACCTGAAAGGTTTTCCTCACCCTTGGTGCGTGGAACATACGCGCTTTATTGGATCATGCAGAGGCTGACAGACGAGAGAGAAGAACTGCCCTGATTGCAAGAGAACTTGCTCGCTACAAGATAGAGATAGCAGCCCTGAGTGAAACTCACGTGGCCGACGAGGGCCAGTTGACTGAAGTTGGAGCTGGCTACATCTTTTTCTGGAGTAGACGTGGCACCGATGAACTTTGTGAATCAGGAGTTGGTTTCGCTGTCCAGACGAGTCTGGTGAATAAGCTCTCCAGCTTACCAAAGGGAATTAATGACCGGCTAATAATGCTGAAGCTACCCTTACCTGGAAAAAAGCAAGCCACACTTATTAGTGTCTATGCACCAACCATGACCAGCTCTTAGGAAGTCAAAAACAAGTTCTACCAGGATCTGGAAGCTCTGATTGCTTCAGTACCAAAGTCAGACAAACTGATCATTCTTGGTGATTTTAACGCCCGAGTTGGCGCGGACCATATCTCGTGGGAGGGAGTTATTGGTAGACATGGCATTGGCAACTGCAACAGCAATGGACATCTGCTCTTGAGGATGTGCGCAACATATGATCTCCTGATCACAAACACCGTCTTCTGTCTGCCCAACCGTAACAAAACAACATGGATGCACCCACGGTCTAAGCATTGGCATCTGATCGACTACATCTTATTCCATAGGAGTGACAGACAGGATGTCCGTGTGACCAGAGCGATTTGTGGTGCTGACTGCTGGACAGACCACAGGCTACTGATATCCAAGATGAATCTTAGAATTCAACCTCCCAGACGCCCACAGGGAATTAAAGTCCCAAAACGCCTCAACGTCTCCAGGCTGAAAGACTGCAATGCTAAGCAAGCTCTGTCTGAAGCTCTGACAAGCCAGCTAGAAACCACAGACTCTGATACCAATGACATACAGCAATGTTGGGCGGCCTTCAAACAGCTGGTGTACTCCACTGCATCTGAAACCCTTGGTGTCACTGCGTGAAAGCACCAAGATTGGTTTGATGAGAACTGTGAAGAAATACAGTCCCTGCTAGAGGAGAAGCACTATCCCCGCCGTGCGTTCAGCATCGACCCCAAGTCCGCTGCAAAGAAAGATGCCTTCAGCAGAGTCCGCCAAGCTGTGCAGAAGAAACTGCACGAGATGCAGGACACATGGCAGAGCCGAAAGGATGATGATATTCAGTCTTTTGCCAACAGACACGACATGAAAAATTTCTATAGTGCTCTTTTGATGTTTATGGCCCAGTAACATCAGGCACAGCCCCACTCTTGAGCTCTGATGGCAGCACTCTCATAACCGAGAAGTAGAAGATACTGAAGTGCTGGGCGGAACAATTTGACGGTGTCCTCAATAGACCCTCTTCCATCAACGATGAAGTGATCAACAGCCTACCCCAGGTGGAGATCAACGAGAGATTGGATGACCCCCCAACAGTGCTGGAAACTCGCAAGGCCATTGAGCTCCTGTATAGTGGGAAAGCTCCAGGAGCAGACTCCATCCAAGCTGAGATCTTCAAGTCTGGTGGGCCTAAGCTAGTGGAAAGACTAACAGAGATCTTTTGTGGGATGTGGAAGCAGAAACGCATACCCCAGGAATTCAAAGATGCATCCATCATCCACATTTACAAATGCAAAGGAAATCGCCAATCCTGCGACAACCACAGGGGAATCTCGCTACTATGCATCGCAGGCAAGATCCTCGCCAGGCTTCTGCTGAACAAACTCACAGAGCACCTTGATCATGGCCTACTGCCAGAAAGTCAGTGTGGCTTCAGAAAGAAGAGAGGCACCATCGACAGGACCTTTGCTGCCAGGCAGATGCAAGAAGTGTCAGGAACAAAATATCCAGCTATACACCACCTTCGTGGACCTGACTAAGGCATTCGACACTGCCAGCTGGGAAGGCCTTTAGAAAATCATGGCCAAATTTGGATGTCCGAAGTCTTCACTGAAATGGTGAAACAATTTCATGATGACATACTTGCCAGAGTTCAGGACCAGGGTAACTATTCGGAACCCTTTGACGTTACGAATAGTGTGAAACAAGGATGCGTCTTAGCCCCCACTCTCTTCAGCTTCATGTTTTCCGCCATGCTTATGGACACTTTCAACAGCAGTGATTTGGGAGTCGGTCTCCAATACCGTCTGGATGGGAAGTTACTCAACCTCAGGAGGCTTCAAGCCAAAACCAAAGTCCAAGTTGAAAACATTCGTGACTTCCTGTTTGCAGATGACTGTGCCCTCAACTCCAGAATGGAGGTAGGCATGCAACAGAGCATGGACCTCTTTTCCACAGTGTGCACCAACTTCAGACTCACCATCTCCACCAGCAAGACCGAGGTTCTGCATCAGCCAGCTCCTGGAAAAGACTATCTGGAACCATCCATCACTGTCAATGGCCAAAAGCTAAAAAATTAATTGAATATGTTGGTTTGCGTAGTGTCAAATAGCTAGTGTATTAACCCCGTCCTCGCAATAGCGTTTGTCATCAAAATTACTTAGTCCACGTTTTATAATTGTATCTGTTTCAAGTTTGTGATGATTTGATCTAATAACATTTGTTTTAATAAAGCTGACATTATTCTTTAGTGCTGCTTTAAAATCATCAAATTTCATAATTTTTTTTTACATACCCACGAGGAATACCTTTTGCTTTTTTTGTCAGTTTATCGTCATCTAAAATTATGGCGTACATTTTACTTCTTAGTCCAATAAATTCCTTAACTGGCACAAACATAAATTCGTCCTTAAATTTACCAATAACTTTCTTGTTAGTTGGATCATGAAATTCACTACTCTCCGGATAGTCTGATAAATCAAATAAGTCACGGTGTTATAAATATCCTTATAGACATCCTCACATTTTATATCACAAACTAGCGAATCTGTATCAGTAAACAATAAATTTGAATCTGGCCAGACTCTCTTAACAAATCCGTAGTGAAAATTGTGCATCAGCCACTTTGTTATGTCCAATACCTACGCACCAACATAAATTGGTTTATTTAACTTTAAATTTGTCTTTCGTCGCTGTATTGCAACAAGATTTTCATTAAATATTTTCATACTGACAAAACCGTCATCGTTAACTAATTTATTCCTGCGATATATGTTGTTTACAATCTCAATATTTACGCGTTTCTGAATATACTCCATTGTCTTGCCAAATACGGAATTGTTCATTAATTTGAGAAAGTTTTTCACAAATTCAGTCCTAGAAGTTGCGCGACGTTTGGTATTTAAATCAATATAATCTGCCATCCAACGAAATTGTTTGAATTATAACACGCGATAAACTGTCGTTAAGACCAGTCCAGAATCTACTGCTTGTTTTAGGTTTCTGTAGTGCATCACGTAATTCTTCTTACCCACTAAGTTTGGAACTAGCTTATTAATAATCGAATTTTTTTTTACTGTTGTCGCTACCTGTTGTTCATGTGATAATAAACTCTAGTCTATTACTATCGACTCTGCACAAAACGGATAGTCGTTATGCAGGTTGTGAAGTGGCTCAGGATAATCGAGATCAGCTTCAACAAAATAACTTATCTTTTGGAAGATTTTTATTTCAGTTTCGCTAAGAAATTGATCTGCAGTTATCCAGTGAAATCCACTGCACGGCATTGGCTCTGACATTGCCCTTTCATATAAATCACTATCGTCCAGATAAATAATACAATTAGATGGTTTAGTAGGATTATAATTTTTTACATATTTATTATTAACTACCGCGTACTTCTTCGATATCACGCTAATTCCGCCTCTGATACCTTTTTCAATAAAATTAAACATATCACTGTCAGTTAAAAGATCCAATTCTATCTTACTTGTTTTTAGCAGAGCGTCCCAGGATAGTCCTGGAGCGGAATAATACCAACAATGATCCAATCCATAATGTTCGTGACTAACTCGACGAAAACTCTCGAAAACATCAGCTAACAATAAAACATCTGTTTTCAAATATAAATCATGATAATCACCAAATGTTTTACAACCAAATTTACTCCAAATATCTTGTGCATAACTATATTCACCATCTGATATACCTTCTCCTTTTAGCTGTGAATAAAACTTGTCTTTGCCAGGCAGAGAAGTTTCATCAAATCTGCTCAATCGTCTAGGTATTCGTATGGAAAAATACCTTTTTTTGTCAGATCGACGTAGTTTTCACCAAATCAACTTTTTAGATTATTGAAACTGCTTCAACCTTTTACAAGCTCATCTAATGATGCTGCCATAAATTGCAGACTGTCAATGAAACGTAATTTGCCAAGAGTAACTGACATACACTTTTCAAAATTGTTTGGAATACATTTTATAGTGTTTAGTTTAGATTTAATTTCCTCATTGCTAAAAAGCTTCTACAATGATATGACTATCGTAACCAAGAAAATTATGTAAAACAACTGGAATAAAATCAGGCGCATGGAATTTTAAATTACAGTTGTTATGAGCTGCCCCGCGATACTGACTGGTCAGATGACAGTGATCGCGCACTTTATCATCACCTAACAACTTCTCACAAATATGACAATTAACTGCATTATCAAAATCAAGTTGTTGTTTGGATGTTATTTTCATTGGAGCTGTTTTGAATAACCTGTTGGAAATTTTATTAACTTCATCCATGAGATTTTTTAGTAGCCACACGGCCGGACTTTCAGATTCGCTATTGCTACATCTGTATAACTTTACTGGAGCAGACATTTTATCATTAGCACAACAAACTACTTTGTAGGAAACCCCGCAAGGAACATGTTGTTGTATTTTTCTTGTACTCGATTTATTTGGATTATTTTCTGCGCCAGCCACAGGAACAAGTAGACACTCAAAATCTGCATAAATAACAAACGGAATACTTAGCTTATGATTATAATTTTTAAATTTTAATACTTTTTCTTTCTCTGTTGGCATTGTTATTTTTTGAACATTAACACAATATTTAACATGCTCTTGCAGTTTTCCATCGATAGAAAAACCGTGTAAACATCTGTGACAGAAATATTTTTTCCATGGTGCTTATTATATTGTCTGCCAACTAACCCGTTAAGGTTTTTTCTCACCCATGCGACAGAGGAATCTAGCTGTTTTGCTAACCTTACTTTTCTTATCTCAGTCTGGTTGTCTCGGACAGGTTATCTCAGTCTAGGTGTCCACGCGCTTGGAACTACTTTTAAAAAATAAACCTTTGTTGTCTTCTGTTATGTCTGACACAGTTGTTCTAAATCAAACAACAACAACAACAAACAAATATATAACTAAACAACATAGTAACTTAAGGACTCTCCACCATAAAAACATTTCGAGAGAGTTAGACACATACACGCACAAGATGTTGAGCTTTTTGGTATTGTGATAGTTCGTTCCACACAGCATAGTCAGTTTTATCCTATCTGCAAGCCTGACTCAGTACATTTTCAGGTCAGCGTCATTAAATGTAGCTAAAGCTACCTAATTAGTTTTAAATACTTCGTGTAAAACAAATTATATACTGTTAGCTACATTTAATGACGCTGACCTGAAAATTGACTGTGCTACAGATAGGATAAAATTCTCAATGCTGTGTGAAATGAACTATGACAGAAAACACTGATCTATGCACATAGCCTATAGACCTATACACTTCATAGTCTTCCAACGCTCTTAACAACTACAGAAAACTTAGTAACTAGCCAGAAATGTGTTATGTCAAAACATGCTTTATTCTAATTTTGTTAAGCATCTCCATTGCGCCCCAGTTGAATCAAAAATATACCTACAATATTTAATGACAAATAATGCACTTACCAGCCAGAAGGAATCATTTATCCATCAACACATTAATCCATAAGCAAATTTGACTGTAACACTTGCCATATTTCCAAGACAGAAAAATAAATTTTCAAAGAATCAGTGAACTTGAAAGTTTAGCACATGATTATCCGCTGGGGTCCGTATTTGGAGGGTCTTTTATACACGGAGGTACTTTTACAATCAATATTAATTACAACACAAGTATGTCACAAACAGTTTCACCTCCTCTAAAGAAACAATCAATATTAATTACAACACAAGTATGTCACAAACAGTTTCACCTCCTCTAAAGAAAAGGAGAGTTATATATGATAGTGACACGGATCTCTAATTACCTGTGAATAACCCAAGCACGGACACTCATGCTACATGTATTTACACTACAACAGAGCTGTGGGCCAAGTACAGTTTCATTATGTACAATATAATTTTCTAAATTGGAACTAATGAAAATGAAACATTTTCTTGTAATAAATATTAACTATTTATTGTTAATTTCATATAACATCCACATATTAAATGTGATAATACCTAAAAACTATGCAACGTTTAATGTTGTTATTTTGTTTTGACTCACGTAAAAAAGCTGTGTACTTCGGATGACACGTCACGCCACAGTCATCATTAACATATCTGTAGTAATGCACCGCATGTAAACATTGGCGCGTGAACTATATTGCACAAGGGAGGAGATCTTTCTTACTTTAAAGGATAATATTGGGTGAGAAAAATAATCTATGTTGGGGTTTGGACCGAGACAAGGAAATCCCAGTCGCGGAGTTACATTATATGTCTCCCCACTCGGCAAGCCTCGTGGAGAGACAAATAATGTAACCCCTTGACTGGGATTTCCTTGTCTCGGTCCAAACCCCAACATAGATTCTATATTTATCCAGCAATAATGTCCTTTATAAAATAACAAATTTATTGTCAACTGCGTAGCAGTCGCTGAGATGTATCTCGGGTAAACATTTTCTCGCTCATCTAGTCCGAAAACGTTTACTTAAATATTTTTTGTTTTTCAAACTTTGGTATCTGATTTTCTGCCACTGGAAAAGTTATTCCGTCAAAATCCAATTCGTTTCTGTACGTCAAATATTTTTTCAACTTGGTTGGAATTACAATTTTGAGGATGTCTTGCAGACAAAATTGCCCAACGGAAACACTCATTGTCGCCGTTTTAGACATTTATACATTTTTTGTTTTTAATTTTTTGAGGGAGATCAACTTAAGAACTACAGCAAAGTACGTTATATTTCATTGTGTGAAATAAAACCTCTGTAATCATCTCAAATTTCCAACCTGATCCTGATGTGGTAAATTCCTCAAGCTTCTTGTTAATTTCTTGGTGTATTTCATTGGCAACTGTGGCAATATTTGTTCCAGTTAATATTTTTCGTGATATAGCTGTTAAATATGGTTCGGCAATTTCGCTGTCGAAATTTGTATTTTCAAAAATTATATCAAGTACATCTTTTTCGATTGCACGTAACTTTGATAAAATTACATGATACTGCATTATTAACTTGATACTTTTGTGAACTGCAAGTTCTTGCGTCACAATCGACTGTAAAAGATGAAATAAATTTGTGGAGTTAAAATTTGCTAAAACATTTTGATTATCAAATTTATAACTTTTATCATAGCCAGAAAATGCCGTAGCAATTTTTTCTGCTTTTATAAGGCTCTTTTTGGCAATATCTCGCATTTTTAACATTATATATAATATTTTTATATTTAATTGGTTTTTATTTATTTTTCAATTAGAAATATAAATTATTTATAAGTATAATGTCAGAAAATATAACAGCAGAGGAACAGGAAGAATATCAGGTCCACCCAAAGTATAACGAGTACGCTGGAAATGCACTTGGTTCGGTTATTCATGTCAGATACGGACGACCTTTTGGTAAATTAACGCCAGCTGGTTATAAGATTAGTGCAAAGGAAAATGACACGGAAAGAGTCGAAATGTTTAGAAAAGATTTTATTTATACATTATTTTGTGGAGAAATTCCAGCTGGACAGCGAGTATGCAGAGTAAAAAGCTCAGTTATTGATGATAATATTGAGAATTTATCATTGCAGGACGAATTTCAGTCTCATCCAGTATTTGATTTATATGAAGCATCTAAAAAGGGAATTATACGAAATAGATAAACAAAAAAAAAGTTGTTGGTTTTATGCAAAATAGCGGATATTTGATGGTAACTGTTAGAGGAGCAAAAGCTGATTAGGTTAATTATCAATCTCATCGCTTTATTTATGAAACTTTTAACGGCGCTATTCCAAATAATTTAGTTATCGACCATATTAACAAAATTAAAACAGATGATAGGATTGAAAATTTAGATTTAGTTACACCAAAAGAAAACACCAAAAGAGGACTAGGTCGTGCTAATAATTTTAAAAATCCCCAAAAATCAGTTATTTCAGTGAATCTTGAAACTGAAGAAGAAATAAACTTTAAATCAATTTATTCATCTGCAAACATCTTAAAATTCATACGCAATCAATAATAGATGCATCTAACGGTAAAACTAAATCAGCAGCGTCAATGTCGACCTTTCATAGATTTATTTTCAAACATGTTTATTAATTCAGTTTTAGTAAGACAATTATGGGCAAACATTAAAACATCATCTTTATCAAATTTTAGTGTCATAAACTTGCTGTTATCAAGTTTATTTTTTTCTGCTGCTGTTAGAAGTATTTTATTAGAGTCACCCTGCATCACAATAACGTCAACAGAAGCATTACAGCCCGACAGACATTTTTGAACTGCCTCAGCTAGTTCATTGTAGTTTAATATATTAACTTTCTGACGATATTTTACATCAACAGATTTCATTTCGCTGGCCATTATTATTAAAGATTATATTATAATAATATGAACTTAATGCAGAGACTTGCTTATATATATGCCAACGACAGCGTCGTCGACAATACAATCGCAAGTTATAAGATCACTAACGACAATTTTACAGCAGGAAATTTAGATAAATCTGCTGGTTATAACGAAGATGAAATTTTATTTAATAATGACGATGAAGATGAAGTAATTGACGTCGTTGACAAAAAATATTACAGCAGGCCGACAATGGACCATATAATGTTAAATATCATATCACTAAAAAAATAATAAAATTTAATTTTACTGTTACCGAACAACAAATATTTTGGCAGCTTATATAACCGTTTTTAAATCTAAAAATAACTGGCCAGCAAAAGAAGCACAAAATACGATTTTATATTTGTTAAAATACTCAGTTTGATGCCAGTCGATCATACAAGAAAACTACATTTAATTTCCTTATGTCGACCGGTCAAATGTAAATCTGTACTTATGAAGTACGAGCAAATATTTATTTCAAAATTGACCGAGTTGGCACCCAACTATTAAATTTATCGCTATACCCGCACCTTTTAACTAAACTTTTGTTGCCGCGATTCCTAATAACTTTATCAATAACGAATATATCTTGTTCTGTTTTCTGAAGTTCTTGTTCATAACAACTGCCAGTTATAGGTTCACCCGATAAATCTTTTAATGCATATGTCACAGGTATTGTTAAAAGTACTTATCAACAACAAATACTTCTTCGCTCCAGTTTTAAGTAAATCCTTTCTCAAATGTTTTTTTCGTCAGAGAAATTCTAACTTAATCACCAACTTAAAATTTTGTCTGCGGTACATATTTTTATTTGCTAATATCGGATTTTTAATTGCGTCGTTTGGTGACATTTTGGTGGTTCGGTGTTTCGTGTTATTATATTCATCAACAATTTTCTGTAGATTGTCAATATATTTATTTGTATTTTTAGCTGTCAAATATTTGTGTATTTTTTCGTTTAGTGTGCGGTTACATCGCTCGACGACAACGCTTTTAGCTTCATTTCCAGTGACATATTTTTTTTATGTTATTTTGTTCCAAGAACTGCTCAAATATTTTATTAAAAAATTCTGCTCCGTGATCAGTCCAGATTCTGTTTGGTTTTCTTTCTGTACTAACGATGACCTGTTTCAACGCATCAGTTATTGACGTTCCTGTCTTATCTGAAACTGGTACACTAAAAGCATATTTGCTAAAAACATCTACAACATTTAAAAGATATCTTTTATTATTGTTAAATTTACTAAGGCCTGACATATCAACTAAATCTATTGCCCAGATATCGTCAACGGCATTTGCGACAACCTTACGTCGCGTAAACCTTTTTTTTCTAGGTTTGTGTAGCTCTAAAGCCAGATCATCATATAATTCTCTGCCGAGACCAAGTTTATATTTTGATCCAATAAAACCTTGTACCAGCCTTCGGTCAAATCGCTCTCGCATATTCACAGGTTTCATATCACGAAGTTCGTCTAACATTATCTTATCGCAACCGGTCTTGTCACCTTCTGCTACTGGATCAGCTTGATTGTAAGGTTCTTGTCCTGGCAGCGGATTATCGTTTTCGTCCAACTGTCTGTCCAGCGGATTATAAGGTCCAGTATATTTATGGCCTGGCAATGTCCAACCGCCTTTTGGTTTTGGTAATTTGCCAATTAATTTATGTATATCTATACCTGTTCCTATTATTTCTGTGTTGTTGCATTGTTGACAGTATGTAACAATTTTATTTTGCTCAAGACAGAGATCTCTATCACAATCGCACTCGCATCGCATTATTTATTAATCATCTACTAAAATAACTGGAACTGCTCCGGACAACTTTGTTGCCGGCAATGATATTGCTGGCGTTGGAGATTTCTTTAAAAACATACTTTTTCTTTTTCCGCAGACTGCACAAATACTTTTCAGCATCGTCCTGTTGTTCTTTGTTTTTTCTGTTGTTTCATCGCTATTCTCTGTTTTAGTTTTGCACTTGAAACAGTATGTTGACATTTTATATTCCTTGATTATATAATATTGCAATCTCATCATTAGCGTGAGATGGTCGTTTATCAAATTGCAAAATAAACTTTAAAAAATCTGGATTTTTATTCATCTGTTTAATGAACATTATACAATAATATCCACAAGCAGAAGTTCCAACTGGCTGAATTTGATCAGACAAATAATTTATTATTTTATATTTGGACATGTACTTTTTTATTGCGTCACTTGGTGGAAGTCCAAATGAATCAAAATAATTATTGCCGTAGACTGCTACCCAATGTGTGCCAGATCCGTCGTTGAAAACTTGTATATTTATCACACGAGCCCGGCGATGAAATCGCCGTAAGTTCATCTTTAGAATAAACTCCACGGAAATTTTTACTTTTTTTAGCTTATCAAGTATATCAAAGTTACTTAACGCGGTCGAGTTCCTGGCAATATTAGTCCTCTGCCGATTCCCAGCAGATTTAGCAGCAGACTTTCCGCTACTCCCGCCAGCAATAGTCCTATAAATCCGCCTTTCCTTTTTCGCGATCGCGTCTTTTTTTTTTAGTCTTTCTTACCGTTTTTCGTTTGGGCATTATATGTATCTTTAGACAAAAATTTTCTTTATGCCGTCTCCGGAGACAGCCTTTATCGTTGCGCCAGATACTGCGCCAGACGCTGCTGCTAATCCTAATGTAACGAAGTACTGGTAAAATTTTAGGTATTAACGTTCTGGCCATTACAGATAATGCCAGCCGAAAGAAACCACCATGGTGAGACATTGCTGTTATTTGTGTGGCACTTAAATTTAAAACAAAAGGTTTTTTGCGATCGTATTTATTTATTTGTTTTTTGGTTAACATTAATTTTGTTATAGTACCTTTGGAAATGTTAGGTTTTATTTTTAATGATACCTGCCTCTGTTTTGCAATACCCTGTCGGAGTTTTTTAACTTGACCATCAGTCAAATATATTTCTTTTACAATATATTTTGTCATTATATAACGATTACAGATTAAACTAAATTTGGGCCGACATTTTACCTCCAACAGAGTCAATTGTTATAAATCTGTCGCTGATCACTAACGCATATACATTCAACTACACTGTTGGAACTACTCCGAGTGTCCAGGTAGTTTCATTATCAGCTGTAGAATCGACAGCTCTCTCGTTGTGTTTACTAACATCAAAATAAAATATTGGATAAAGTGTACGAAATTCTTCCATAGAAATTTGAGATCCGTCTCCGACATCCTGATATTTCTGCACTGCATCGAGCAGGTACATATATGGCCAAGACACGTTTTTATTAGCGTCATTGCAAAATTGCATTCTATCGCTCGTTCCGGATACTGTTTTGAATTTAGTCTAGCGTATATTCGTCTAACATCGGCGTGATCAAATATGGCGTTATTTTGTTGCTGGTTACCACGTCGCTCTTGCCGCTGAAATACAACAAATAAATGCCGAGGGAGTTGTTCACTTGATGTTGTTGTGACTCGTCATGTGTAGTCGGTGGTACTTGGAACTGCTGTTTGATATATTTTATGTTGCTGAAAATAAATTCTGTTTGTGTGTTTATCGAGTATACTATTTAATTCTGTCATTTTAGTGATTGACGGTGTTATTCATGGCATCCACAGTGCAAGTTTGTTTATGATAAATTGTGCATCAGCCCCGCCATCTTGAAATAGGCAATCGTTTTGTTCTGCTCGATCTAAAATAAGTGTATGTTTAACTCCACGAAATACTTTATTATAATCCCTGCAAAATCCAAATATTGTACTTAATGGCAGCATCATTGTAATTTGACGTGATCCTGCTGCAAGTTCTTTTCTCCTAGCAAAACCTTCATTGTTACGTACATTTCTTACGCTAATTGTCCTGTTAACTAAATCTAACATTGCAACGCTGTCTGCAGCTGCTCCTGGTGGTGTTATACCAAGATTATTACAAGCAGCAGTAAGTGAGACTATTACAGCGTCTTGATTAGCGCCTGCGGCTGGTGCGACTATACCTAAAACAGCATTAACAATAAGAAACGTTCTTACAATTATAAGATCTGCAGCGGCATCAGCTCTGTGTACTAAAGCACCTTTCGAGAAAAGTTCGG
Source organism: Megalonaias nervosa (assembly GCA_016617855.1). Classification (NCBI taxonomy): domain Eukaryota; kingdom Metazoa; phylum Mollusca; class Bivalvia; order Unionida; family Unionidae; genus Megalonaias; species Megalonaias nervosa. Next base: position 60,394 of record JAECUM010037023.1, read on the forward strand.
TCGATTCAGCTGCACGAGCTCCAGTGTCTTTAAATCACATCATATTAGTTGCAGTTGATATGGAGTAATCGTCAGAAAACGAAATAGTATTTAAGATTGTACTTGTAACTTGTAGGTGACTTGAAATATCTTCGACAGTTTGATTAGCTAGTTGATATCTGGCACTTTTAAATAAACTCCACGCATTATTTATAAGAGCTAATTCTACGCCTGCTTCGATATTAGCAGGTGGATTAGCCACTGTCATAATTTGGCCACGTACTTCTAACATTACTTTGTGAGGCAGTAGAAATATATCCTCGTCTCGGGTATTAAATGTTCTGACACCGGCCTTATTTGGTTTATTCGAATTTTCGTCGAGATACTCAACATACTTAAATTCTGTTACTGTGTCGTCAGTGTCATAAGTTTCTGCTAGATCGAGATAATTTTTAACAGACATTTTATTATTTATTAGGTTACATAAAATTTGGCTCTGTTGCTTTAGATATTAATTTTTGTATAATTTGTTCGCCTTTTGGCGATAAAAGTTTTTTTGCTGTTTTTGTCATCCGGTTTCGTGTTTCAGCTGTTGGGACGATTTCTGATATAATTTGTTTTATATCTGCAACACCTTTGGTGTTGTCCCTCACCTTAACTGCTATTTTTTGTCCCACCGCAGTTCCAGCGGCAGATGCAGCCCCAGTTGAAAAAAGCTTTTGACGCGTCAAGTACAATTGGTGCAACTTTATGCGCTATTCCTGGGACATTTTCAATAATTTTAGTAAATATATTTCCAAAAAATCCTGCAACTATTTTTCTTCTGTAAATTTTTTTCTCTGTTTCATTATATCTGAGGTTGTATAATTTTACGCCGACAACTTTGTTATTGTGCGCGTAGGTGCAGGTAATAAGTAACAACTTCATTATTCAAATCCAACTGCCGTCCAGATTGATCTGTCAATTGCATATTGATTTGTGTTATCTGATTTTCAACATTTAGCGGATAATACATAACTTGCCGCGGATTAATTTGCATAAGCGAGCCCGGTGGAACGTCCGGCGAAAAACTATAGATCGTCTGTCCTTTATTGCCCCGGGCTGAGTAAGATCCAGCTGCAATAGAGCAGTTTATTAATATTGTGTTTACGTCAGTTATATTTACTGGCAGTTCACTATCATACGTCTTGGTTTGATTAAGAACAGTAACCATAACCTTCATGAAAAAAAATGCTATTAACGATGCAATTCTTGTTGGTGATGAAAAATTGATTAACATACCATCTTTTAATGTTATTCTGGCTCTTAACGTGTTATAGTTTGGTGTTCGCTCAAAATTGTCAGCGTTACTGCCCGACTTTGTTATTAGTTCTTTTATTGTTTTATTTAGATCGGTGACATTATAAGCTCCTTGCGGAATTTTAAATATTTTCCAGTGTCGATCAGATAAAGTAGTAAATGTAAATTCATCATTCACCCCAGGTTTTACGTTAGCCATAGAATGCCATGCCGTGCACGAAATTAGTCCGATCTCATACTGTTTTTCAGGATCCAGCTGTATTGGCTGAATATAATTTACCGAAACATTTGCGCTATCACCTGTTGTTTGCGATGAGTCGAGTAGTAATGTTGTTGACATTTATATAAGATCGCCGCGATTAAATTAAATCGCGGTGTAAAATTTCGTATTCGTCAGATGTTAATAAATTTTCTGATCTCAAATGATCAAGTATGTCAATAATTTCATTGTCAATTTCAACATTAATATTTTCAGCTTCTTTTGACGATATCAGTAACATTAATCTACCTATCATCTCAGATACTGATGTAAATATTTTTACCCCAGAGCCTGTGACTTCTTTAAGACGAAGTTTATCATGACCATCAAATACAGCTTTAAATTTCCATTTTGACTTACTAATTTTTTTTTTTATCTCGAAATTCAATTGCAGCAGCTCTAAAAACACTGGCAATAACGCCATCTCTAGCTTTTTCAGAAAATTTATTAACATCTTCTTCTGTGGTAGCTTCATAAAATTTTTGAACATTTTCTGAGGTATCTTTTCTAATATTATCTAATCTTTCAATGAGATTATCGTATTCGCTTTGTGTCCATTGATCAATATTATCAACATCTTTCATATTATTATCTGTCATAAATTTATGATATTCTGAATCTAGTATTTTTTCTATTATTTCTTTTTGTAATTTTTCTTTTTTATTTGATAAAGACAGTAGTCTTTCTTGTTCTTTTTTTCAGCCTGCATTCTTATCACATCTGGATCTGATTCCATCATAATAAGATCATCCTGATTATCAAACCAACCGACTTAATTCAGTTTGTCTAGCAATAGGATCTGTTATGTCTGTGACAACCTTATCAGCTCTCATACGTATTTCATCTAGTTGTTTGCCTCAGTACTCAAAATATTAGAGTGATTATTGTATTTACCATTTTTTATATTACGGATAGCTTTGATATAAAGATCTGCGATAATCCCGCGCCTGTACAACATAATACTTTTTCCATAGTTTTCATTTTCCAGTTTCACATCGTCGAGATGTTTCTCACTTTCTTCTGCTATTTCCGTTAACTTTTTAATATTTTCTTCGACATTGTAATCTGTTTTTTTAACAACATGTACTCTTACACTTTTAAAATCATGATTTCTGTTAAAAAAACTTATACTCAGATTCTTTTATTTGACCGTTTATATTTTTTAGAGTATATTCAAATTCTTTTTTTTTCCATGTTTTTTCATAAGATTCTTCTTCTTTGCGCATCATCTCACCTTCTATTTTTCTTTCAATCAGCTCAACTAGTGTTACTTCTGCCAATCTTTGTTCAAGTGCAAGTGGATTATTTAATAGCCGTTTTAGTTCAGCTTGTCTAGCAGCAGGATCAGTAATATGTTTTACAAGGTCTCTAGTTAACTTTAGTCTGTCTTCATCAGATCTTTTAATAATTTTTGCAGCAGCAGCTTCTTGTTGTTCTTTAACAAGCCCGACTAAACCTTTTTCCTGTAGTTTTTTTAACGTCTTCGTCTCATAATGGCCTAGTTTCAGGTTCTTTTCCAAATAGCGCCTCAGTAACTGGTTTGAGAGCTGTAGTTGCTGCTTCCGCGGCAGCTACTTGCCCACGTCGGGCTTGCTGTACTCGATGCTTAAATTCTTCTTGAGATTGAGCAAGTTTTTTTAAAAATCTTCTATATGTTTCTGTACTTTGCTCGTTTATCCATTTTACATCAAACTACTGTAGATAATTTTTAATACAACAGCGAAACATTTTTTTCGGATCATGTGTAATCTTATCGAACAAGAAAAAGTTATACTTATCTGCCGTTGCCTTATGATACAGTTCTTAAATTTATCTTTTGTTACGTCGCCACATTGCTCGTTTGCAATATTCCTGACGTCCACGTTGTCCAGTCCTGGAAATAATATAAAACAACCAGTATTTCGCAGAATACATCTGTCAAAGTTATAAAAACCTTGGGCTAAATAAACAGAATTACATTTTTTTATTACGCGACAGTGAGAAATATGATCTTATTTTATTCATCTCCGTATTGTTTAGCGGAATATCATCAAAAACAAGTATCTTATGCTTGTCCGAGTCAATTTCACTAACTGGAATAAGTTCTTCCGGTTGCTTGATAATAAAAAAATCTTCCCCAGCCTCAAGATCATCATGAAGTTTGTTATTGTATTCGCTAAGTAGTTCGTATTTGTCCTCTTGCGGATTAATTGTATAAATATAAACTCGATCGTAACTAAAATTATCTCCCAACAGTAAATTCATAAGCAAATTTGTTTT
>JAECUM010037024.1:0-16641 GCA_016617855.1 Megalonaias nervosa
GTAACGATTTTAACTAGGGTTTCCTTGTCGCGGTAGCACATACCAATATACCTAAAAATTTCTCTTTTAAAAAACTATTGTATAACTCCTTGTTTCTTTTTATTCTTATTATCCTAGATTCCGCTAGTTACGTTTTTTTTTCTCCTGTGCTATTCGTGTTAATAAACCTGATCGTATTATCAAATCTATATTTTTTAAATCGAGCTCAAGCAATGTTTTTTAAACAGGATTTCAACTTGTTTTTGTTCTTCTAGGCAATCATCAGGATGACAGTATCTGCTTATAATATCAAAGTTTTCTATTGCTTTTATTAGTTGTGGTCCTCGCATATACATAACAAGAATAAAAAATTCTTCTTCATCTGATAATGGAGAATTTATCATTGTAATTGTAATTTTTTTTTGTAGTATTTATCACACGTGCCGCTAGTGATTTATTTCCAACATATTTTTGTGGGTTAAAAATATTATTATAAAATTCTCTTGCAACGGTTATAATTGGTGGTTCTGACATTATTTTATAACATTAGAATAAATTTGATCATCAAGTGTGTATATCTGAAATGCTGTCAATCCTGGAAACGCATGTTCAGCAGTGATAACATAATCCCGAAAATACAAGTACTTGTTGACAGTCTTTTCTGTTGGAGTTGTAAAGTATTGTGTTGTTGAAATATACGTGTTCTCTGTACTATACAATATTACCCAGTCGATATCATCGTTTGATCCTTCCAATCGCCAATTATAAATTCAACCAACACTAGACTTTAATCGACCTCGCAAATGCGCTTACCTCAAACCCAACTCGGTTATCAGTTGCCTTAAAAAGTGTTGGAATATACCCAACATTGTTTTTGGTTCGTTTTATACTAGACAGACTGTCAACGTACGCTTTATTTGTCAGATTATTAGGGTTAACTGGAACATATGCCGTTGTTATTTTATTATTTCTCATATTTATGTTACCTGACATTGGTCCACCAGATCGTTTACAATACGGGGGAGTTCTTCTTTAAACTGAGCATAAATAATAGCATCAGTATCATTAACTGGTGGTGAGGTTGTCGGTAATCCAGTTATTTTTGAGTTATTGCTCATTACAAGGTAACCTGTCGTTGTGTCGCCGGTCTTATTAATTTTGTTATCGTCAACAGATTTTAGTTGCACATAACTTACAGCTTGTGTATTATCAACATTTGCTGGTGGATACTTGGTTTCCAACCCAATAATTTTTTTGCTCGACATATTAATATTGCCTGTAACCGTTCCACCTGTTTTATCAAGCATATTATCAACATATTTCAACTGTAAATAACATACCACTTGTGCATTATCAGCATTCGCTGGTGGATATACGGTTTCCAGCCCAATTTTTTTTTTTACTTGACATGTTAATATTGTCCGTAACCGTTCCACCGGTTTTATCAAGCTTGTTATCATAAACATATTTCAACTGTAAATAACTTACCGCTTGTGTTTGATTTAAGTTACTTGGCGGATACGCAGTTTCTAAATTTATTGTTTTTTCCCCTGATATATCTAAGCTACCGCTTAAAGTTCCTCCTGTCAGTGATAGTTTGTTATTGTCGATCGTTTTTAGTTGTGCATAACTAACAGCTTGTGTATCAACAACATTCATTGGCAGATAATTTGTTTCTAAACCTAGAACTCGTTGATTTGACATAAATAAGTTGCTTTTCATTGTGTCGCCGGTTTTTTGACTAATGATGGCGTATCGGTTATTGTTGGTTCGTCAGCGGAAACAGATCCTGTAAGTGCTGTTCCAAACTTTGTGTAACAAGCCATATTATGCAAATTATATAACATAAAATTGTATAACAATAATGGCGAAGTCAACGATATTACATTTTGACACCGAACGATTAATCAAACATAAACATAATAACGAACTTCCAGATTGTCATTATCTTATTATTGGTCGTACAGGCTCTGTTAAAACAAATTTATTATTAAATCTCTTACTCAGCGATAACTTTAACTACGATAAGGTGTATATTTACACAATTAACCCACAACAGGATAAATACAAATTATTAAGCGAGTACAACGATAAACTTCGTGATGAGCTTGACGCTGGCGATGATATATTTTTAATAAAACAACCAGTGGACTTAATTCCAGTTGACGAACTTGATTCGTCCGAGCATAAAATAATTGTATTTGACGATATTCCTTTAAGCAACGAGGAGATGAATAAGATTAAGTCGTATTTTTCATTATCGCGTAACAAAAAATGTAATTCGATTTATCACGCGCAAGGATTTTGCAACGTTGATAGATTTATTAGGCGAAATACGGGATGTTTTATATTATTTCCAGGGCTAGATAATGTTGATGTGAGAAATATTGCAAACGAGCAATGCGGTGACGTAACAAAAGATAAATTTATTGAATTATATCATCAAGCAACTAAAGACAAATACAATTTATTTTTATTTGATAAAATAGCGCGTGATCCAGCTAAAATGTTTCGTTGTATCGACACATTTCAATAGACGAATTTTATAGAGCGTATAAAAAATAAACAATGGACAAACATCAACAAAAAATTGAATTACTAAAAAAGTTTATTAAAACTCGAGCTGCTTTTAAGAAAAAAGCGGAAGAGGCACGTCAAAGACAACGTGTTGTAGAAGAAGAAACCACCAAACTTTTTAAACCTGTTACCGAAGCAGTACTTGGTAAACAGCCAGAAATATCAGCATTATCTCCAGAAGAACTAAGAAAGGTACAAGAAAAAGGTTTGTTAGGTTTACTAGGAGACAGATCAAGAGAGAAAACTAAAAAAATTGCAGAGGAACTTGTTAGAAACATTGCTGATCCTGCTGCATGACAGGCTGAATTTGACAAGTTAATAAACATCCCTCTTGCGCTACATCATGCTGTTGCAAAATTGACGGTTAATCCAGCCGTGTTAAGGAAGTTGATGCAAAATGTATCAGAGCAAACTAAGGAATTAGCTGAGAAACAAAAAAAAAAAAAAATGATAACTGAAACTACCGTAGAAACAATGCCTATCGAAAAGCAGATAAGATTTTATTTTAAAAAATGCACGTGTTAGAATATTAGGTGAAGAATATGATGAATTTATTAATAGACATAATATCAAAGACATTGACGATATTCGAAAATGGTCAGAAGGAGAATATCAAAATTTAACAAAAATATTAACAAAAATTATTGAAATTGGTTTAAATGCTGATGAAAGAATAAAAGAAATAAGAGATAAAAGGAATATATTAAAAATATATGATTCTATAACAGATGGAGTTATTGCTGATATAATGTTTCGAACAGCAGAACAGTATCGAAATAAACCGGGAGGTTATAGTAAAGGTTAGACTTTTAAAAGACTATTTAATAGGTACGAAAGCGGACGAGATATAAGATTACCAGAGGAAAAAACTGGAACAGGTGTTAAAATTTTTACATCAAACGCCGAACTGATTGACAGACTTATATTATTAATAACATCAAAAGAAGCTGGAAATGAAAGCACTCAAATCGACAACGAAATTGTAGATATATCATATAATCTTAGATCGAGCAGATTACTGACATCAGACGAGTATGAAATTTTACATAGCGATCTTATCTGACAACATTGATATAATGTCAACAACATTATTTCTCGACTCGTCACAAACAACGAGTGACAGCCCAAACTTTTCTGTCTATTATAATCCGCCAATATTACTAGATCCGACTAAACAGTAGGAAATCGGATTAATTTCTGCTGCAGTATGGTATTCTATGGCAAATGTAAAATTAAACGTCAATGATGACTTTACATTTAATACTGGTACTTGGGTATCAGTTAGAATACCACAGGGGGTGTATAATGTAACTGACCTCAACAAAACGATAAGAGAACTAATAACAAAATACTCTTCCGCAGATAATTTTGAAGTGACTTCAAACTATAATGCGCTACGAGCTAAAATCACATTAAAAATAATTTGATAATCGATTTTTCACCAGCGACTAGTATCGCATCATTATTAGGTTTTAAAAACCAACAATACGGCAATGTTGCAGAACAAAGTGTATCGTATGATGGAGATTTACCAGGTAACATAACAGAAGTAAATACAATGTTAATCAATTGCTCTATTGCTTCAGGGCCATATTTTGCTTTAGGAAGTCAAGGTCAAACAATCTATAGTTTTTCGCCAGATGTCCCGCCTGGTTCACTGATGCAAATTACTCCTCGACAAATAATATACTATCCGATTACTCCTGAAAATCAAATAACCAGCATAACAATGCAACTAACAGATCAATCAGGACGACAAATAGATCTTAACAATGAAATTGTCATGTATTATTTACACCTACGCGCGATCACTTCGTGATTGATAGCGTAAATTTTGTAAACCTAATTTAATAGCAAAGATGAGAAAAAAAAAGTTTATAGAAGAAAATATGTAGATGGATTTTTTGGATATATTTTTACAAAAATAGCTGAAAACATCCCAGGAATTGCGCGTAAAGTAGCACCAGTTGCACTTGACTCAGGTAAAGCTATTGCGACGGGGGTGGCTAGTGCAGCAGGCAGTGCAGTAGGACAAAAGATCGCTGATAAATTAAAGACAGCTCACCTTCAAACGCGGAAATAAAACGAGCAATATCAGATATTGCACCAACAAAAGAAATAGAACGAGCTATGATAGCTACAACAAAAAAATTACTGTCACCACGTGGTGAGGAGTTAATGCGCAAACTTGTAAATAAAACAAGACAAATAACGCCTGCTGCTTTTTAGTTACTTTAATTTTATGTGGATTATAAAATAAATAATGTCAGTTAAAATTTATCTCGATCTTGCCGAAGAACATGATACCGACGACTCAGTAACAGAATTTGAGTACATTGAGTATCTCGTCGAAAACTCAAACGAACCAAATAAAGCTGGCGTCAGAACGTTTAGCACAAGAGATGAGGACGTGTTTTTATTGCCGCACAAGGCTGTGTTAGAAGTGCATGGTCAATTACTAACTGCGATAGCATTAATATTGCAGCTGGTGTAGAAATTGCACTTGTCAATAACGGTTGGAGCTTGTTTAAAAGCGCACGGTACCAACTGGCCAATCAAACTGTGGAAGATATTTCAATGCACATGCCTATAGCAAGTACAATACTTAACATCGTCTCGTTTAGCGATGATTGTTCGAGATCAGTGGCTACAAATATGATGTGGTTTAAGGATACCTCATTTGGGACAGCTGTTTCAAGCGAGTTTCGTACTGGTGCTGGCGCTCCTGCCCCAGATAATAATAATCTAATCGGTGATGCAGCTGCTGATGATGCTGCGGGAATTGGAGCCGTAATAAGATTAGCTGTTACAAATATACGACGACAGCAATATAACGAGGGTTATGCCAAACGAAAAGCATTTGCCGCAGAATCTCGCCAAATAACAATGATGCTTCCGTTAAGTACAATATTTGGATTTTGTCGCGAGTATAACAAAGTTTTTTCGCGGATAAATCTTACACTTAGTTTAGATCGAGCTGATCAAAACGATTGTATAATACACGCTGATGGAGTAGCTGAAGGACAGTTTGCTATTACAAGGTTAGCGCTGTGGATGCCAAGAGTTGTTCCGTCTGTAGCTAAAACAATGGAACTCGAATCATTATTAACCGCTTACACGAAACAAAATATATTTTCAGCAAAACAGAATTTACCAAACAGCAATTCCTAACGCTACTGATTACACCTGGCGTGTTACAACTACGTCAAGCGAACAATTACCTCGACATTTGTTCGTTGTATTTCAACGACAGGCACGTGGCAATGATCAAGAAATGAACAACTCCATATTTGGTAACCCAGACGTCAGACGAATATTCGTTAGAGTAAATTCTAGACAATATCCCGAACGTGCAATCGAATGTAATTTTGCCGTGGACGCCATCAGAAACATCTCTCGGCCGTACATATACCTTATGGAGGCTATGCAAAAATATCAGGACGCAGATAGTGGGTCTCAGATATCAGTAGAGGAATTTCGATTACTTTATCCTATCTTTTATTTTGACATATCAAAACATTCCGAATGAGTTATTGGATCAACTGTTGATATTGAAGTCACTTGGACATTTAGCGCACTGCCAGCCGAACAATATAACGTATATGCTCTAGTTGTCAGTGATAGATTCTTGACAATTGATGCGACCAAGGAAAGGATGACTGTCCAAGTGTGAGTATTGTGTGACAAACAAGTATAAAATGAAAACGGAATACACAGCTAGTGAAATATACCTAACGCCCGGCCAAATTAAAAAATTATCAGCAGCGGTTGCTAAACGTAATTCTGTGTCTCTAATTATATCACAAGAGACAAAGTCTCTAGGGACTGACAACGTCGCCGCAGTGAAAGTTATGTTAACTCAACAGCAAATTAATAAACTCGATCAGGGAAAACCCTTTGTTCTCAAACTATCTGTTGCACAAATAACAGCGATGGCAAAACACGGCGGATTTTTTGGACCAGGATTTTCTGTAATAGCTAGCGCAATACCAAAAGTTTTACCTGTACTAGGAACACTTGGACTAGCAGCAGCGTCAGATGCGGTATCTGGAGCACCTAAAAAAGCTGTATCAGGCGATAGAATCAAGCAAATTTATCGTTAGTTTTATGTAACAATAAATAATATAGTTCCAGCTAAAACGAAATCACAAGCGACAAAATCTAAAAAAAAAAGAAAACGATGACGAAGCGTCCTCGAGCGCCAAGAAAAACAAAACGAGGAGGAATTATTCTATTCTCTCCACTTTTAGCGGGGTTAGCATACAGTCTAATTCCAAATCTGTTAGGGATAGGACATGGAATGACTCTACCAGGCACCAGACGCCGTTGAGTAATTTTGATATAATTGAACAATTGAATGACATTGTCGGATTTCGTGGAGTTTATTCTAAAGACGAACTAAATAATGTACCAGCAGGTGGTTCGTGTATTGTAAATATACAAAACTTTCATGATGTATCCGGCACTCACTGGGTTGCTGTATATGATAATAATTATTTTGATTTGTTCGGACTTCCTCCGAGTGATCTTATAAAAAAATATATTTTTTAAAAATTTAGAAAAATAAATTACTCGTCTGATCAACTACAGCCGGTTGGAACATCCGCCTGTGGTTATTATTGCATTATGTTTATCCGACAGATGTCTCGGGGTGAAAACTCTGGAGATTCTGATTTTTAAAGTTTATTTTACAATTTGACAAGCCACCTTCTCACGTTAATGATGAGATTGCAATGAATTTTATCTAAACATACAAATATAAAAATCTCAACATACTATCTCAAATGTAAAACTAAGACAGAGAACAACGATGAGGCAACAAGGATGAGACAACGGAAAAAACAAAAAATAATAGAACGATGTTAAAAAGCATTTGCGCTGTTTGTGGTAGAAAAAAAAAAGTATGTTTCTGAAATCAACAACTGGAGCTGAAGTTATTTTAGTAGATAATTAATTGACGAAGGTAAATATTTTTCTACATAATTTTATTTTTCTGAACAACAATCGTTAAAAATAATTTTTTTCTCAAGCAAATTTATATTAGAATTTTTAATAAAATTGAAATTTCGTCAAAAATCCTTATTTCTAGCTGATTTTTTGTCTGTTTTTAACGATTTTTTGTCCGTTTTTGTTGATTTTTAGCAAAAAAATTTTGAAATTCTTCATTTTATTAAAATTCTAATATAAAATAGCTCGCGGTTTGGCCCTCAAAAACAATAAATTTTAACGATTTTTGTTGATTTTAGTCAGGTAATTCACCCATCAATTTTATAAAGTAATACAAAAAATCAACAAAAATAAAAATTTCATTAATAATATTTTTGCTGAAAAATATTTTGACGACGATTTAAAAATAAAGTGAAATGTAATTGTGATTGTGACAGTGATCTCTGTCTGGAGCAAAATAAAATTGTTACGTACTGTCAGAAATGCAACAACAGAGAAATAACTGGAACAGGTGTAGATATACATAAATTAATTGGCAAGTTACCAAAACGAAAAGAAGGTTGGACATTGCCAGGTCATAAATACACTGGACCACACAATCCGCTGGATAAACAACTAGACGAAATCGAAATGATAATCCGCTGCCCGGACAAGAGCCTTATAATCAAGTTAATGCAATAGCAATGCGTCACGATATCTGCTATCGTGATAAGATAACGAACAAGATAAGCACGGCTGCGATAAAGTAACGTTGTATGAACTTAAAGATATGAAACCTGTAAATATGAGAGAACGATTTGATAGAAGGTTAGTTCAAGGAATGATAGAAACAAAATATAAGTTAGGTCTTGGAAAAGAATTGTATGATGATCTGGCATCGGAGCTACATAAACCTAAAAAAAAAGTTTCCGCGACGTAAAGTTGTAGCGAATGCCGTTGTCGATATCTGGGCGATAGATTTACTTGATGTGTCAAATCTTGCTCAGTTTAACGATAACAAAAAGTATCTTTTTAACGTTGTAGATGTTTTTAGTAAATACGCGTTTCGTGTATCCGTTTCGGATAAATCAGGAACATCGATGACTGATGCGTTAAAACAAATAATAACAAATAGAGAAAGAAAACCAAACAGAATTTGGACCGATCATGGAGCGGAGTTTTTTAATAAAAAGTTTGAGCAGTTTCTGGAAAAAAATAACATAACAAAATATGTTACGGGAAACGAGGGAAAAGGCGTTGTCGTCAAAAGATTTAATCGCACACTAAACGAGCTGATACATAAACATTTGACAGCTAAAAATACAAATAAGTATATTGACGATCTACAGCAGATGAATAAAAATGTCACCAAATGATGCAATTAAAAGTCCGATTCTTGCAAATGAAAACATGTATCGCAGACATATATTTAAAGTTGGTGATAAAATTGGAATTTCTCTGACAAAAAAACATTTGAAAAAGGATTTACTCCAAACTAGAGCGAAGAAATATTTGTTGTTGATAAAGTTTTACTGACAATACCTGTAACATACGCGTTAAAAGATTTATTGAGTGAGCCTATAACTGGTAGTTTTTACGAGCAGGAACCACAAAGAACTGTGCAAGATATATTTGTTATTGAAAAAAATATCAGGAATAAAGGTAATACAAGTTTAGTTAAATGGAGAGGATACAGCGATAAATTTAATAGTTGGGTTCCAACCAACCAAATTATGAAATAATATTGTTATAAATTTCCTCGTACTTACGTTTGACAGATATACATTTTATTGGTTTACATAACGATATTAGATATTGTCTGCGATCGTTAGAAATCGTCATTAGGTTAAATATCTTGACAAATATAAAATCGAATTTTATATTTTTCTGTCGGCCTGGAATTTTCAGATTAAGAAAAGGTTTTATAAGTTGCCAAAATATTTCTTGCTCGGCAACAGTAAAATTAAATTTTATTATTTTTTTTGCAATATGATACTTAACATCATATCGTCCAGTTGTCGGTCTGCAGTAATTTTTTTTGTCAACCACGTCCAGGATCTCGTCTTGTTCATCGTCATTTTTAAATAAAATGTCGTCTTCTGTGTAATCAACAGGGTTGCGTTTATCTGCGACTATAGCATCTCCTGCTGTAAAATTATCATCAGCATATATATCAGCAAGTCGTTTCATTAAATCCATATTATAATATCTTTTTATCTAATTTATTATTATAAATGACTAACGAGACAAAGTATCACCAGAAAGTTGATATGTTAAATTACAGAGAATTAGTCGAAGCAGTGCGAAAATGTTTATCAGAGTATAGTTCTTATTCTGTTGACGTTATTATTATGCAAGGTGATTCTAATAAGATTCTGCTAACAGCGGCAGAAAAAAATAAACTTAATGACAGTGCATTTATTACACTGAAATTTAATAAAAATGATGTTTTAATGTTTCCTCATTAATTGTCTACCAAAACCGAGCTAGAAAATATAATTAATCGTCATATCTAAAGATAATTCTGTCAAATGTTGATTGTGATGTTGCCGTATTTGTTATTCCATCTGCAACATATTTTACTGACCTAGAATTAATATCAAAATGTTTTGCTGCAGCTGTTATCGAAGGAAATCTTAGTTTCTCACCTGTTTCCAGATTTACCGCAATGACAGGTTTAGAGCATCTAAAATTTGACCCATTATAACCTCGTCCTCGTATGCTATTTTCTTATTTAGTTACAAGTTCAAGGTTTTCTAGACGATTATCTGTTTTAATACCGCTGACGTGGTCTATCACTAAACCATTAGGTATAGATCCGTTAAACGTTTCGTAAATAAATCAATGGTTATAATAATTAACTTCATCAGTTAGTGTTCCTCTGACATTTACCATGAGATAACCATTGTTATTTATTTTTCCTAGCACTTTTTTTGTTTGTTTATTTCGTATAATTCCTCGATCATTAGCCTCATATAAATCAAATACGGGATGAGGTTGAAATTTGTTTTGCAATGCTAAATTTTCAATGTTATCATCAGTAACTGCGCCGTTGACATAATATACTCGTTGTCCTTCTGGAATTTCATCACAAAACAAAGTGTAAATAAAATCTTTCCTAAACATTTCAACTCGCTCGTCATTATCACCTTTTACTCTGATCTTACAACCAGCTGATGTTGATTTACCAAACGGTTGTCTGTATTTAATGTGTATCACCTAACATATTTCCAGCGTACGAGTTGTACTTGAGATGAACATGATAGTATTCTTGCTCGCTTGCGCTTGTCATATTTTGTTTCATTATACTATAATCATTTTATATCTCTAATTGGTTTTTCAACTAGCGCGTGCGCATTTTGCGGTGAGATATCAATTAAATATATAAAATGTTATATAGCAATGCTGAAATTGCGAGATATAGCCAAAAAGAGCCTTATAGGAGAACCTGTGAAAATAGCTACCGCTTTTGCAGGATTTGATAACAGTTATAAATTTGATAATCAAAATGTTTTAGCGAATATTAACTCTACAAATTTGTTTCATCTCCTATATCCGATTGTAACAGTGCATAGAAGTATCAAGCTAATAGTACAGTATCATGTTATTTTATCAAAGTTGCATGCACCTCAAAAAGATATACTCGATATAATCTTTGAAAATGTAGATTTCACTAACAAGATTACCGAACCATATTTAACAGCTAAATCACGAAAAGTATTAGCTAGAACAAATATTTCATCAGTCGCAGATGAAATACATCAAGAAATAAATAAAACATTGGAGGAATTTACTGCATCAGGATCAGGTTGGAAATTTGAAATGATAAAAGAAGTTTTATTTCACACAGTGAAATATAACGTACTTCGCGGTAGTTCTTACGTTGATCTCCCTCAAAAATTAAAAACAAAAAATGTTGCATAAACGTAAAGAACTTTGATAACAGATGTTTCCAGTGGGCTATTCTGTATGCGATGTTTCCAGCAGAAAAAAATGCTGATAGCGTTGACAAGTATTTTAGTCACATATCAAAATTAAATTTTAATGACATTGACTTTCCAGTTGCAGAAAATTAAATACCAAAGTTTGAAAAGCAAAATAATATTTCAGTTAATATATTTGGTCTTGAAGAGCGTGAACATTTTTATCCAAGGTATATTTCAGAAAAAGTTTCGCAATCAACAATAAACTTGCTGTTTTATAGGAATCATTACGTTTGGATAAAAAAAAACTTTAACAGCCTAGGTGGCAGACAATATAATAAAGATAAAAATAAGAAATATTTCTGCTTCCGTTGTTTACAAGGTTTTTCTGATAATGAAAAACTGCAAAGAGCATCTTAAATACTGTGTTAATGTTCAAAGAATAACAATGCCAGGAGAAAAAGAAAAAGTATTAAAATTTAAAAATTATAATCATAAATTAAACATTCTGTTTGTTATTTACGCTGGTTTCGAGTGTCTACTTGTCCCTGTGGCAGGCTCAGAGAATGATCCAAATAAATCAAGCACCAGAAAAATACAACAACATGTTCTCTGTGGAGCAGCTTATAAAATAGTTTGTTGCGCTAACAATAATTTTTCAAGTCCAATAAAATTGTACAGAGGTAAAAATCCTGCCGTGTGGTTACTAAAAAATTTAATAGACAATGTTAATAAAATTTTCAACAGATTATCTAAAACAGCTGCAATAAAAATAACATCCAAACAACAACTTGATTTTGATGAGGCAGTTAATTGTCATATCTGCGAGAAACATCTGCCTGGCGATAAAGTGCGCGATCACTGTCATCTAACCGGCCAATATCGCGGAGCAGCACATAACAATTGTAATTTGAAATTTCTTGCAACAGATTTTATTCCTGTCGTTTTACATAATTGTCGTGGTTATGATAGTCATATCATTGTCGAAGCATTTGGCGATGAGGACATTAAATCTAAACTAAAATTAAATAATATAATAAAATGTATTCCAAATAATTTTGAAAAGTATATGTCAGTTACGCTTGGCAAATTACGTTTCATCTACAGTCTGCAATTTATGGCAGCACCATTAGATGAGCCTGTAAAAGGTTGTAGCAGTTTCAATAATTTAAAAAGTTGCTTTGGTGGAGACTACGTCTCTCTGACAAAAAAAGGTGTCTTTCCGTCTGAGTATCTCGACGACTGGAGCAGATTTAATGAAACTTCTCTTCCTAACAGAGATAAATTTTACTCGCAGCTAAAAAATGAAAATATTACAGATGTCGATTACAAATACGTACAGGAAATTTGGAATAAATTTGGTTGTAAGACACTTGGTGATTATCATAATTTATATTTAAAACAGATGTATTATTACTAGCAGATGTTTTCGAGAATTTTTGTAAAGTTAGTCATGAAAATTATGGACTAGATCCGTGTTGGTATTATTCTGCGCCAGGATTGTCATGGGATGCTCTGCTAAAAACAAGCAGGATAGAATTGGATCTCTTAACTGATGTTGATATGTTTAACTTTATTGAAAAAGGGATTCGCGGCGGAATTAACGTTATAACAAAAAGTATGCGGTAGCTAATAATAAATACTTAAAAAATTTACCGTCAAATTATATTATTTATCTAAACTTTAATAATTTATATGGTTATGCTATGTCAGAACCAAAGCCATGTATTGGATTTCATTGGATAACTCCAGATCAATTTCTTATAGAAACTGAAAAAGATTTATCAGAAAATGTCAGTTATTTTGTTGAAGTTGATCTTAATTATCCTAGTTCGTTACATGATCTACATAACGACTATCAGTTTTGTGCAGAGTCAATGATGATCGATTATAGTTTATTATCGCCTGAACAACAGGCAATGACAACAGCAAAAAATTCGATCGCTAATAAGCTAGTTCCAAATTTGTTAAATAAAAGAAATTACGTGATACATTACAAAAATTTAAAACAAGCAGTAGATGCTGGACTAATTCTGAGAAATGTTCATCGCGTGCTAAAATTTAATCAATCACAGTGGATGGCAGATTATATTGATTTAAATACCAAACGTCGTGCTATTGCTAAGACTGACTTTGAGAAAAACTTTTCCAAGTTGATGAACAATTCCGTGTTCGGTAAGACTATGGAAAATATCAGAAAGCGAGTCAATATTAAAATTGTAAATGATGTAAATCGCAGAAATAAATTAGTTAACGATGACGGTTTTGTCAGCATGAAAATATTTAATGAAAATCTTGTTGCAATACAGCGACGAAAGACAAATTTAAAGTTAAATAAACCGATTTATGTTGGTGCAGCTGTACTTAATATTTCAAAATGGCTAATGCACAGATTTCATTATAATTTTACCAAAAAGCAGTGGCCAGGTTCGGAGTTGCTATTTACTGACACCGATTTACTTGTTTATAACATAAAATGTGAGGATGTTTATCAAGATATTTATAACAATAAAATTTATTTGATTTATCGGAGTATCCAAAAGGTAGTGGATTTCATGATGATGCAAATAAAAAAGTCATCGGAAAAATGAAAGATGAATTTATGTTTGCGCCAGTTAGGGAATTTGTTGGACTAAGAAGTAAAATGTACGCCGTAATTTTAGATGACAATAAACTGACAAAAAAAAGCAAAAGGTATTCCTATTGGATATGTAAAAAAGTGTATGAAATTTGATGATTTTAAAGCAGCGCTAAACACATGCACTAATTTTATTTAAAACAAATATTATCAGAACAAATCATCACAAACTTGAAACAGATACAATTATTAAACGTGGGCTAAGTAATTTTGATGATAAGAGATAATGCGAGGACGGAATTAATACGTTAGCTATTGGGCATACGCAGTTAATTTTGTCTAAACTTTAGAAATAATGTTCGAAAATTTAACATTAGCCGATGGAGTTAGTAGCAAAATTAAAACAATAATGGTTAATGACCAGCAATTATCCGTTGAATTTAATGATGTATTTGTTTTAGTAAATTCGATAGAATGAAACTCTCGCTTATTAAATCAGATAACAGCAAATATTTTGATTATCTTGAAAAGTTGAGAGATGAGCTTATGCTGAAATACGATAATTTTTATAATCCGATCAGTCAAGAAAAATACACGAAAATAAATATTAACCTACACCAGTGGAAGGTTTGTGCAAAATATGGTAAGTATGTTCTCACCAGGGTAGCAATGAGAGTTATTTGAATGTCATCGAAAAGTAAGCGAAAAAATTAAATTTTATTTGTATAAACACGATAATAAATTATTCTTGTTAACTACTGTTGATATTTTAATAATAGGTGATGAAATTCTTTTAAAAATAAGAAAGGAGATAAACTTACCTGCTCTCGTACAGACCCACTTGCAAAATGACCACGAAGAAAAATTCTGTCTGCCTTTAATAGCGTTATTGTGGAAATTCCGCGATGAGTCATTCTGGAAATTCCGTGATGAATCATTCTGGAAATTCCGGTATCTTTTACCTAACGGAGTTATACATGTTCCAGAACGTTCTGGAAATTCCGCGATGAATCATTCTGGAATTACGTGATGAGTCATTTTGGAAATTCCGTGATGAATCATTCTGAAACTCCGTGATGAATAATTCTGGAATTAGGTATAGGTGTTATAGTAGTAATAGAAAGCAAGTCGTTTCTAGATCAGAGACCACTTACCTCGACAAAACATATTTTGTCAAAAATATGTTTTGGAGGGGAAGGAGTCTCTGAGCTAGAAACCTTGTTTTCTATTACTACTAAACCTATAAAACCAGACTCATCTCACATCACACGCTAAGAAGCCATAATATATCAGGCTACACTGTTTAGGTTTTTATCATTTCAGTTTTCGATGACGGTGTACCGGTTTCAGTCTTAATTTTCGAGGCTGTACAAGAAAGGTGTTTTTCGAATCCAATGTTATCGATTAAATGGAATGTAAGAAAAGGTAATTAATATTTTTGGTAAATCTGAATACGCCAACTCATTTAAAATCAATTCTATCATTATCTATTTTGCAAGAAAATATTGTCATCATATAATCGTGCATGTCCGTGATTAAGTGCGTTAAGGCATGCAAGATGTTGCGTAACGCACTCTGTGTTGTCTAAGATCGATACATCCAAGTGGAGATGTTGGACAGTGGTTTAGAGGTACACACCAAGGTGTTGGCACTAGATTAATTTCCTGAACTTCGACTGTGGAGAGGGGTGATAATGAAACGGGGAGGGAGATTGGGGTGGTATGCGCGATGGCAGTAATAGAGTCAAACGATTAAAAAAAGAATCATACAATTAATTCCACAACATATATATTAACAAACATATTTCTAGATTACATAAGACATAAGCATAGTTCGATATCAACACATCCAGAAAAATGACCAGCTTGTGTTCGAACTGAAATTGTTTTTGATTCGGCCAGCTTTTCCATAAATAACAATAAACTTATCACCCCATGCCCCACAAGAAACGACAACAACAATAACAAAAAGCAACAACAAACAAACAAATAAACAACAACTACAAAACCTATATATCTGAAATGTGTTTGGAATTTCACGATAATTGAAAACAATTCTGTAATTCATTTGTTAGTCTCTTTCCTTCTTTTTTTAATACTTGTTTTAGACTATATTTTTGAGTTTTCATTAGCGATTGCTATTCTGCGAAATGGTACATAATAAATCTACAGTGAACATTTAAGGGAAATAATTCCATAGAACTAAGTGTTGTTTCTAGAATTTTACTGTTGAAAGTTGATCTCTTTTTAAAGGAAAGAAGTCGGCAATTCTTGAAAATTAACAAGCGACACACTCCGAATGATGATTGAAGAAAACATGGCCTTTGCAATTACAAAAGGTGAAGACAGTTGCGGTCTTTCTTGTTTTCAGCTGTTTGTCATGATAATTTAAAAAACTGATATATTTATTCCAACTTTTGGGGGCAATGACTATAACTTTTATGTACTAAGGGTCACTTATTAACTTGGCAAGTCAGATCTACACGCACAAAATTGACAATGTGCATATTTTTATCACAGATTTGTTTTCAGACATAATTAAGAGTTTAACAAATAATTATCCAATAATCAAGATTTGATAATGATCCAAATAATTAATTAAAACAGTCAAACATACAGTTAAATATGAGACATGTTTCAATGGTAAATGGGCACTTTT
>JAECUM010037025.1:0-20850 GCA_016617855.1 Megalonaias nervosa
AGTTTGTATTTATTTATTTATTTATTTATTTATTTATTTAATTTTTTTTATTGTTTATTATTGGCAGCAATCATCTGGACAAAACTTATTCTCTAAATGATTTGCCATTTATATATGGCTATGTTTATGCATTAGCTTTCAAATTCAAGTGTGATTAGTTCAAACGATACACATTTAAAGGAGCACATGACCCAATTGTTTTGATGGCTTTAGAGCAGTTCTAATTAGTTTACGTCTGTATGGCCAGACTAAAGCAAGACGTTATATTTTTGCACTTAAAAATTAAAATATACAATTTCCGTGCAAAATGGAAAAATATATTACATTTTAATGACAGCGATTATTTCCAATAGTTTGTATAATTTATAACGAAATAAAATATACACTAATATTTAATGTAATATCAAGTCTTTAAAAAATTATTGAAAGGAACATGTATATTTCTTTATGTTCTATCAAGTTTTATTAAAAGAATAAAAATACCGTAAAATTAATTTAATTCAATTAAATAATCCTTTTGTCAGAATTTAAAGATTAAACGGTTTCTTGAAAGACAATAAAAATACTTGAGTTATATAATAATACACCAATCAAAGCTACATTAATCACAAAAATGATATACTTTCCTTTTTATGTGTCCTGTATTGTATTCGTTTGAAAGCATATCTAAAGTCTTTGTTCAAGAATGTGTAGATAATAGGATTACAAGCCGAGTTGAGGTAGCCGAGCCACAACACTGTCTTTACTATTGTCGGATGGAACGTTCGCGGAGGAACTAGTGGCGTCAGCAGCTCTATGACAAAGAATGGTAGCCAGCACACAATAAAACAGCCCACAACTAAACCTAGAGTTTTTGCTGCTCGTTTGTCCTGAAGAATAGCAGGTGTCTTCTTGCTTTTGAGTGTCTTTAGTTTTCTTCTACTTGACAACTGAGCAAGCCTAACGGAAGTTAATTCACGTGTTTTCTCAGAAACGTCAGGCTCGATTTCATTCTCTTCTTCAGTTGTTGTCTCCTCAATGGAAGACTTTAGATGCAAACGTCGAATCTGATTTTGCCTATGAAAGACTTCTGATTGAATGCTGCTTTGCCTTGAATATCGTGGATACCAAAGGATACTTGGTCTAGATGTGCTACTATCCGTCGACATTGACCTTGAACTAAATGAACACACAGAAGATCGAGTCATGTCTGACATGGTGGAATATCCTGACGAAGATGTACTTTCTATTGTCACAGTTGACAACTGTCTGGGACACTTGGGTATATCACGCATTTCAATATCAATAGAAGGCGTCCTTTCATTTGCTTTGCCGCAAACTTCACCTTGTTTTGTAGAAATCTCTGTTATTCCTGTATGAATTGTGTCGTCTTCGCCGACGGTGTCGTCTTCACATTCATCGTTGTCTTCATCACTAGATCCACATACACATTTGGTAGAAAGTTTTATTTGATTTTTTTTCATGAAACTTTTAAACATGGCCTCTTGACTTTTTCTCCTTCCAATGAAATGGTTTGATCCAGGGCTCCTAATCCACTGTTGTTTTCGTAGAGCAGTTGTTCTATAAATTCTGAAATAAAAATATGTCATCAATAGAAGCGGCAAATAGAAAGCTCCGCATGTTGAAAAAATCGCATATCCTACTTCTTGAGATATTCTACATTGTATTGTTTCTTGGAATTCTTTTTCTTTCCATCCAAGAATGGGTGGTAAAGGTATCAAGAAAGAATATATCCAAACAGCACAGACAATCACAGCAACCCTTCGTGGTGATCTTTTTCTTGAATAATCTATTGGGTGCCCAATTGCACGGTACCTATCATAACTAATGGCACATAGGTTAAGAATACTAGCTGTACAACATGATATATCCATTATAACCCAAAAGTCACATGCAGTTTTCCCAAATGTCCAGAACCCTGAACTCTCAGACATCAAAGACAAGGGGGCTACAACGACTCCAACTAGGATATCACTCACAGCCAGATTAATTATAAAAATATTTCTCACTTTCCTCAGTCTTTTCTCAGTAACAATGGCAATGATAGTAATTACATTTCCAATAATGGTTAAAAATGTGATGAAAGTCCCAAAACAAATAATAACAAGTGACACAGTTTCATTATTCTCATCGCTAACATTTCCATGATAGGTTTGATTACTATCTACTTCACTCCAGTTTGATGGTCTGTAATTGCTATCTTCAACGCTAAGCGACACATTCATCCTAGTCACCAAGCTGAATCGATTCCAGTCATGATCTAACTATTGCCTACAGAATGCATCCACACTTATATAAGCATCGACCTCCGTCTAACACTAGAATTGCTTGGATCCTGGAGCCAATGCCTCGAATTCATCGATTGTGTCCATCCCTCTGCGTACCGGCCTGCCGCCTGATGTGTAATATTGGCTTAACATATAATAACTTAGCGCGCTCAGAACCGTACCGAACGTATAATAGATAAGTGAGCTCTGCTAGCAAGCAGACCGTGCGTGGTATTTCATTGGTTGCGTTATATCGTCTAAATCTTTCAGTACTTTCTTATTACTTTTTTCCCCTCCTGTTTTGGAGGATAAAGTGCCACTGATATATGTAAAACAACACTAATTCATACATATATGGACGGTATCCGTACATTTTAATGAATTTTGAAATATATACAAATCAATAATAAATGACTTACCTTATAGTACATCATAAAAAAGAATGAGCTTTGTATTTAATACAAAAACTTGCATACGATTTGCGTGATGGGAATATAGACTACAGCAATGAATATTAAAGAAATGTCGTGGAAAGAATAATAAATACAAAAGAAAATAGCGTGAAGATAACATAGAGCGCTACAATAAATAAATCAAACATACCAATGAAATACACAGAATACTTTAAAGCAAAAGTAATAGAATTGCCAGTGCATTAAAGTATATTTACACATGCCATTCTTCATCTGTAATACTGATAGGAACGGTAATATATTTTTCATGGCATGCCCATTACATATGGCTTGTGAAATTGATTGCTCGATTAACCATTCATTTAACTCCGCACAGTTGACTTTAAATGATTTATTTTCATAAAGTCCGCATCATTTTAATAATATGTTTCTATAATAATCTCCTTGCTTTCAATGTTAATTGTATAGCGTATTTAATTATTTGAAAACATGATTTCAGTTATTTACTTTTTCGGAAAGTATCCGTTTCCATTTCAAACTCTAATGTGTAGCTATTTGCACAATTGAATGGTATTAATGTATGGTCCGTGCTACCCACTTTGGAAAATAAAGTGCTAAACATGGATGTCTAGCTGCTTGGAAAAGAAAGTGCTAAAATGGTTGTCTAGCTAGTTAGAAAAGAAAGTGTGTTATGTATATTTAATTTGTATTGTTTGTTGGCTTTTCTTAATGATTATGTGTTATATATCTGTATTTTGTACTTGACCTTTGTAAAATCAAGTCAGTGGTGAAAATGACCAGTGACATGTAATTTGTAAACAAAATAATATATAACTAATATTTCTCTTTGATTTTGGATTAAATATTCAGATCGTTATTAATAGTAAACCTATTTTACTTGAATCTTAGCTTAGGACATCAAGTTTTTTCACTTGGAAATTCCTAAACTTCTTGAAAATTTTGAATGTTCTAGAAAGGCGACTGACCTTCATCCTGGCTTTATTATTAGCTTTTGATATAATGTTTACCTTGAAAAATAATTCATATTTGCCTTAACATTGGGAGCAGAATCTTTCTTAAAGTTGTGTTCAGTTTTTAATTTGGTTGGATTTATTTATTCAAATCATTAGTCAATGGAATTATAAAATGTTCAATAATATTCTTCGACTAAAGCATTAATTATCATTACAGTGAATTCAGGCAAGGAGGAAATTTTGGATTATATTACTGTGATACATCAAAAGATTGTTGGCACATCGCACCACTCCAGGCCTTTGGCACATTAGCACATTTGAGACTACAAGTGCATCAACACATTCCATATCAGAATTTATTTGGTATATCACTGGAACTCAATCGGAACTCCATACATTTGGACTTGTGATAGAATTTGTATGATTATTTGGGATTTAATTCACAATACTGTCAGTTCTTTTTAAATTTTTTACTTTGTATTCTAGGCAAATAAATTATTTGTTGAATTTTAAAAAACTTATTTGTTTTCACTATTTTCTATTACTTTGTTTAAGGCAATAGAGTCGTAACGTGCTAAACATGGATGTCTAGCTGCTTTGTAAGAGCTCTAAAGACAATTGTACCCTGCTTCTGATAGGCAGAAAAGTTGTAGGGTATATTGGGTCTGTACCACATTAAATAAAAATAAAAATTCTATCATGCAAACTGGAAAGGAGCTATTGTCGTAACCTCTGAAATATGACACCAGAAACATATGACACTAGAAAAATATGACACTATAAACATATGACACTATAAACATATGACACTAGAAACATATGACACTATAAACATACGACACTATAAACATATGACACTATAAACATAAATGTCACACAAGTATAAGCAAATTACTTAGTTTCGCTGGATACCGGGCTGGAAAACGTAATTGCAGTTTCTGAAAATCTCTGTAAAGCAGGGGTTTAATCTTCTACAGACATAGTTATATTTCAATGCATAATTTAATCTGTGAAATTAAATCGAATACTAACTTAAATAACATGCATGTTTTTAACATGTGCCCATCCTCAAGTTAACATATGGTGCAAATTTTTTAACGTTAATGCTTCCGCCTTTCATGCAGGGAAATGAAGGAATTATTAACTTTCATCACTTCATACAATTTCTAAGTACAGTTCAGCAAAGGCAAGTCTAACAACCCTAATATGTTGATCCCTTAAACAGCCACAATCTGCGTACACCTGACTGTCCCATACAGAGCTCGTTTTTCTTTATCAGTCAAGCGATGCGTTGCATCAATGGATTCTAACACAGTTATCGGAATTTTCGCCTCCATTGACAAAAGTTAAACATGGTTAAAGACACATTCTGTGTTCTGTACTGCTATAGATATATCCACATAATTACAGTATACGCATCACCATTAAATAACACAAATATTCCCAGTTAGGTATACACACTTATGAAAATATAATCTAAAAATTTGGTAAAACCTGTCTGTCCACTCTTCGTTTGTTAATCCTAGTGGTGATAATAACTGCTTAACACTGCTGTGTTCGTATTTGTATGTGTCAGTGTGAGTTCGACTCTCAAAGATTGACTGACGCAAGCATGTGCCAGTTGCTTGTCAAGGTGTATTATATACACACACACATATATATATATATATATATATATATATATATATATATATATATATATATATATATATATATATATATATAAAATTGCATGTGTGTATATGTATGTGTATTTGGCTTTGCTGGGTTTAACGTCATTTTTCAGCAGATGATAGGTTATACGTGGGTTATACATGCCCCGTATTGGTCGAACCGAGAGTCGAACTCACGCGGACAGAAGCGGGATGTGTGCGTGATCTGAAGAAACCTTAGACCACTAGGCAACCCTTATCCCCCTTATCTATCTATCTATCTATCTATCTATATATATATATATATATATATATATATATAGAGAGAGAGAGAGAGAGAGAGAGAGAGAGAGAGAGAGAGAGAGAGAGAGACGCTTGCTGGATTCAAACGTTGACAGATTCATATCACAGACGAATCCGTCTCTGGTACAAATTGAATATGATCCTCATAGAGTTGAATACGATTCTCACAGAGTTTACTATGATCCTCACAGTTGAATATGATCCTCAAAGGGCTGAATATGATCCATGCAGAGCTGAATATGATCCTCACAGGGCTGAATATGACCCATACAGAGCTGAATATGATCCTCACAGAGGTGTTGTATCTTCAAACAGTAGCAAAGCCTTAATGAGTTGAAAAATTATAATTTGCGAAAGGCCCCAGTTGCAAAACATTTCGACTGAAATCGCTCTTTTTTTTCTTTTTTTTTTTTTTTCAATAGAAATATTGGACATAAACATTATGAGTGTTTAGGTATAAACAAGCATTCAAAAATGCTGCGATCATCACACATTCTACAAACTATGCTTGCATTTAAGTAAACGTTTATATCAGAAGCTTATAGCTGAGCTTCTTTGACATCCCGCGGCATCATAGCTTTGTAGCTAACAAGGTCATGCCGTGTAAAAAAATTTCAAACCCATGTATCTTAGTAAGCCAATAAAAAAATTTCCATATACATCAATATATGATAAAGTGACGTTTCTCTACTGCTCGAAAATATATTTGTTTACATAAAAGAACAACATAATGTTTGGAAATAATCATCTAACCTCTCATTCAGACAGGTGCGTGCACATGATGACGTTTGCTGACTCACGTCAGTTTCAAAGGCCTTGCCTGTCGTTCACTTGCATTTGTAATATCGGAATATTAGACAGGTATTTTCTTTAATTACTATATAATGTCGAAAATAATGCAAGCAAATACAGTGACATTTTCGAACGTCCTGTCAATCAAATCAGGAGAAAAGAGCAATTTAAACCTTAACTTCAAGGCACATCATACCTTAGAAATAAACCAATCAGACATTATTCAACGGAAATAAAACAAATGGAATTCGATTACATAAACAGTGGTGAAAATTATTCAGCAAGCAAAGAAAAATTAACCCGAGGTTGCTTTTACTTCACACACAGTGGCTAAACGTTAGGAGTTCGAAAAACAATGAACTATTAGCAAAACATCTAAGCATTAGTTGCTTATGTTTTTGCCCTCATTGAATCATGCTAAACACTGAGCCTTTTTGAAGTTAATTAAGTCTGCAGTTGGATCCATCTTATAAGTGAGTATATATGGTACATAAAATACACTGTATCATGTACACGACTGGATAAAATATCGATATTGGGAAAACCCTAATATATGTATTATGTAAAAACATAAATTAAGCCAACTGATGGCATGTGTTAATAACACTTTTAATGAAACAGAAAATCCTTGTTAAAATTTGCGTAGTAAAATAAAATACAGAATACAGCTGTTGACTGAGCAAACTCGCTACATGGAAATTACAGCTCCAATCATTTCGTATGTATGTATGTATGTATGTATGTATGTATGTATGTATGTATGTATGCATGCATGCATGCATGTATCTCATCTTGGCGATGTTAGGGATGCCACTCTCCAAAAATGGGCTTGGTGTTCTATGCTAGGGATGCCACTATGAAATGATGAGTTTGATGTTCTATATTAGATATGCCACTCTCCTAAGCTGGCATTGGTGCTCTAAATTAGGGTTGCTAATCTCCAGTGAAGATCTTGTTCTGAACCTTTCTCCGGAAATTTTCATTTCACATTTTTGCCAGATATATAATAAACGTCGATTTGTATAATATTTGAAATTCTATTGGAATATTCCATTGAGAAATGAGAGATTGCAAGGCAGCCTTTGGAAAGGAATATGTATGGAGCTCATTTAGATGAAAAATATTTTACATTATTTGAAACAGTACTTGCACAACTCAAATGATTACATTTTAAAGATAGAATATAACACAATGACATAGTCGGTCCTCGAGTACAAAGTTGAAATTAACCTGGCACCAGAACAACTGAATATTTTTTCTCCAGTCTCTGAAATTCATCGTCGAATCACTAAAAATGAACTTATTATACCAAACCACACTTAAAAGTAGTTTTATACATAATGGGGCTTTAATATGGAATATCTTACCTAATGAAATTAAATCATGTACGATCCTTGCTGCTTTAAATACAAACATAAAATATTGTTTGTAACATCAAAAAATAATTCCGTAGTTTTTTCGAAATTACCGTATTGTATTGTCTCCAGTCTGTAGTATACATTTTATTTATTGTATTGTACAGAATGTGACAACTGAACACGAACAAATGTCTCGACCCTGTGCGTGGTGAGCAATCCATCTGGAATAATTAAAGTTGTTTATTATTATTACTACTACTACTACTACTACTACTACTACTACTACGACTACTACTTCTGCTGCATTGGCTGCTTTATGTGCAGGTTCATTGCCCTTAAAATTACACACAAGCCTATAAATAGCCAATCTAAAAATAATAGGAATATCGTAACATAAAACAATATTGAATATTTCATCAAAATCTGTTAAGCAAATTTAAAAATAAGAGCATTTCAATATTGTTTCTTAGCAGGAAATGCGCCATAAGCTTATTACCGTTCCTGATTTCGATGATATCCTAGATGAGGAAAACCAATTTCTATAATTGAAATGTTCTTTAAAAATACCTAACATGCCTTCTTTATCTTTTATTTTCAATATTATACATCTAGAATTCATTCAGATACACACACAGATAGATAGATAGGACATACATACATACATACATACATACATACATACATGCATGCATGCATGCATGCATGCATGCATACATACATACATACATGCATGCATGCATGCATGCATACATACATACATACATACATGCATACATACATGTGATTTTTAATTTTAGTTAGTTTATCATTAAAATAAAAATGAGATTTCAAGACACCTGAGAGAGAATCCTTAAAATGTCAATTTGCAATGATGCTAAAATTATCATGATAACTTTCGAATTGTTTAGGCCACCCTTCATATCTTCCTACTTTAAAACTTCACCAAGTTAATTAGTATTATAATCAAAATGAAATGATGAAGCTAATTGAAATTATAAATTCTTATATTTCTTACTTGACATCATCAAAATTCATGCATATGAATTATCTTGACAGACATTATCGCACCTAGAATTTTCAACACCAAAATATCTGGAGACTTTCGCAACTGATTTTTATGGATTTTTCACCGTAGTTCATTTTTAGTTAATAGCCATTTGACTGGGCAGCCAACATTACCGGCTTTTTTGTTGTAGATTTTACAAGTAGATACTATATTTTGTAAAACCTGGGAAATGGACGGGTTTTCACATTTAAAGTTTTGCAAAGCTTTCAGTGTAGAAAGGAAATCCGAAAGAGGATACCATTTTTGGAAAGATTTCAATGTGGCACAACGATCTGAGCGTGACTTTAACAACCACGGTTCCACTAGCGGCTTTATTAGGTAACTGGCTCAAGATAGTGCCGTAAGATATTGCAATGATAGCTGGCGCTCTCTCTCTCTCTCTCTCTCTCTCTCTCTCTCTCATGATGACGGTATGCTGTGGTTCTCTTGGTAGAATAATTTTAAAATATTTTAAGGTGTTTCCGTGTCAAAACAGCTCAAACTCTGCATTATTCTCAGGTTTCAAGTTTTCATACGTTTTATTTGATACACCATAACTAACCGAGGATGGTAATATATGGAGCATGCGTCAAACTGAATTAGGTGTTTCATATCCTCAAATGCTGTATCATTGTGTTGTTATGTTTGTGTTTATTTTCAAAAGCTGCTCCTGATGATCTGTCAGCGAGTTGATTGCTTTCTTTAAAAAAAAACAAAAACAAAAACGAAATGAACTCGTGTGAAATTGTCAGTACTGAACGTTAACTGTTCTTTTTTGGCATGATCGGACTCGATTAGGTCTACTAAAATGGGAAGAAAATGGGAAAACGATTTAATCGGCAAAGTCCAGGGCTTATATTTTACTAATTTTCTAATCATGCTAATTGTTTCTACTTAGGAATTATTTTATCAATTTTACTGTAAAATTTAATTTATCTAGTCACCTACAAGCTTGTCTGCTTACACGAATGCCTGAGATAATCGCCGGCATTCATAATCAATACGTCGGAAAGAATCGTCTCACAATAACCGTAGAGGTGAATCAGTACCTTAATGGCGGAGGGTCATGAGATACTATTATAGAGTTTTTCTGCATCCTCTCATTAAGTACCATATAAATGTGTTTATAAACAATTACTGAATCCATACAAGCAGACATGTGTTACTCATATGATCACCCCATTATAAACACATATATTAACCGTTTGGACCCATTATAAACAATCTTAATTACCTAAAGGCACAATATCAACAAGAAAGATGTCTTCATGTATTTTGAATAAAGGTCTCGTTCTGACTTTGTAGATATTTTCTCTAAGAGAATTTCAGAGCTATCCACCACTGCAACTAGTATTAGATGAGTTAATACGTACATGCTGGTAATAATGATTATCACATCTGCAGACTCACTGTATGTATAATATTTTTACATAAAGTTCAAACTTTTTTAAAATTCGCTTAATACTTTTAAAATTAAATTTTGTAATTTTTAGTTTATAGTTCTAATTTTAATGTCAATATTCACAACATAATTTCATGCTTCTATCTGTAAAAGAAGACTTGGGATACAATTTTAAACCTTTATGGGTGTGATACTGACAGGACTCGTATCGCAATTGTTTTGTCCTGTGTAGACTACACATTTGCTTCTTAGTACTGAACTCTCCACTGTATCTAAATCTTAATAAATCATATGTTCATCTAAAATACATTCGAAGGCGAACTCACGGTGAAGTTCTTGTTAATGGTTATCACGCATTTATTCGAGAGGCTAGACTGTAAACAATGCAACGTGCAATGGGTCTCAGTCGTAACTTCCGGATCAGCATCAATGCATCATTACACACTGTGAAATGTCGCCGAAATGCACATCATAAAGCACACATTCTTAAGGCTACACAATTACCTTTAAATCAATACGAACAATACCTAAATCTAACTCTTGTATCAACGCCAAATTAGAGCTGAAAAAATGATCGAAAACTAGACTGGGGCTACCTTCGTGGGTACTGATCCGGAAGCAATGATTGTGGGGTGAATCCAGGCACGTATGGCCACAAATAGTAGGCTCTGGTTTCATATATTCTGAACAAACGAGACGGTTGGTAGAGGACTTTTGTAATGACATGGCGAAAAATTACATTTCGGGGGATGTGGGGTGGCCAAGGTGGTAGTTTGAGAACATAGAGTTCTGCAGTACAAAATATTGCAAATTACTGTTGCAAACTATGAAATGAAATTTGGTTTCGGATTGTACAAAGTTTTGCTAATTAGACCGAAAGTCGACATCGTCTACGATATTGGATTAGCGGTCAGTTTGGAAGTAAAATGAAGAAGCAGTTTCATTCCTCTGAGATAATGTGATAGTTACATCGAATTAGAAAGGATGATTTCTAAAGGGGCATTTCTAAATGCCCACATACATGATCAAAGTCATTGATTATGTATCGGGTTAAGTATCCACATATTCGATTTGTGACGTTATCTGTACTCAATCGAACCATGGACAAGTATTATATCTTAGTCAAGTCCTGTATTACCGTTCCGGTATTCTGCGTTTGCCACGACTTGATTTAATCTAGGACTTTACACATTTGTCCTAGGGGTATCAAATATGTGTGGGAAAGTTAGTTTATGTTATTTAAAAAAAATTAAGTCCTAAAAATCGGGTCTCCTCCACAAGTGTGTTCAGATATTTAGGTCATTAAACAGTGTTTGATTTCGAAACTTGGAACCCATTTCCCTCCGGCAACTCTGCTGAGGAATATTTTTAGTTGACTCTCACAAAAATATATACTTTTAGTATCTACAGCAGATCCAAACGTCATCGACGTATGGTATCATGTCCCTTGGTAGGTTAAATTTAAACAATATAAATAAGTACTCAGAAAAATATTAAATTTCCATTTGACTAATTTGGCAAAATATAAAACATGATCAATTGACTGCTTCGACTTCAAAACAGAGTTTCTAGGACCTCTTGTATAATGAATTTGTTTTTGGTTCTGTATACATCGAATAAAAAAGTTTAATTTTATAATAAATTAATAAATAAAGTAATTTACAAACTTAAAACAGGTTTCTCAATTGTAAAACGACGCTTTGGGGGAGGGGGCAGCGGTTAAGTTATTTCATCGTATTACTTCCTATCGAAACACGTACTTTTTGTAAATCATGTTAATGGAAACATCATTACTCGTACTTTCATGATTTGAAATATTGCCAAGTTATTAACGGGATTATATTGCTAAACAAACTGAGTGTAGACATAGAACTTCGGAAAAATGGCAATCCTTACTCAAAATCGAGGTTCTTTTAAGGATAACATCATAAAAAGGTTTACTATGAACATGTCTAGATGTTCTGAGATCGAAAGACTAATATCTATAACAGTGAGCAAGGAATGACTTGCCAAGGAACAAATCAGGTCATTCATAAATTGTAGGCAAATGCCAAATTATGTCTGTTTCGTGCAATGTACAATTATCCTCCCATAATACGACAGCTGTAACGCAAAACAAGTTGCATATTCTCTGCAATGATTTTATTTTCCGATTAAATATAGAATAGTTACGTTAATAATACTAATTTTCACCAATATGCAAGATGAATTTTGAGCATCAACCCTTAGCAACAAAGTTCTTATACTGATCCGAAAAAGTCTGGTAAAATCATGAATCTGCAAAGCTTTTCTTATATATATATATATATATATATATATATATATATATATATATATATATATATATATGTAATGCCAACATTTATAGTGTATTTTACAAACATTGCAATGTGCTAAGGACATTATTGACATGTATTTTTGACACTTTTGTTACAATATAAAGTATTTTTGTTTGACATGTATATTTTCTTGCTCTTTCAATATACACAAACTGAATGATTGTTTTGACTTGGCGAAAAATATTCTGGTACTCATGCCTATGGAGACCTTCACTTGCAGTTGTGGACTTCTGTTGCTTGAAAGTCCATGCCGAAAGATGAAATGACCTTTTACTCTATTGTTAAATCTAAAGTGTTTATTTCCATTCTCACGCAGGTGTTCAATGCCTCCTTTGTGGGATGTTGTTTTAACTGTCCTTTACGTATTGATTTCGTCTTTTTATGAAGGTCATGAGAAAAATGTAGCGTTTGGTGCGTGTGTGTGTTTGTACTTAGGGAAAAATATTCGAGCTAACAATCTTGCAATATTTCGATTTCTGCGAAATCAGTGATAGGATTAAAGAACTCGCGGAACTAATTATATGGAAAATTAGGAACCAGTCCTGAAATGGGTGAACCTAAGAAATAAAGGGTTAGGAGATCTATGATTGGTTGTTTGATAAAAAAAAAATAATGTCCTTGCTGATATTTATTTTCTCCAAACAGAAACTAGCATCAAGGATGGGTCTGTACTGGGAGATATAGGTTTGTTCCTGAGAATTTAGAAATTTGATGCTATGAAAACTTATTGACACTAAGGCGTTACTATAGTTTTGTTATAGGAGTTGAATTAGTAGCGCCAGTACTGTAAATATTAGCATCCTTACAGCGGTTCCACAGATGCACTTAGAATTAAGTTGCTGCGTTTGTGATGTTTTGGTTCTATTTTTGGATAGCATGCAAATTGAATATTTTTTGGTTACCTCTGAATGATTTTCAGTGGGAAGTTAAACACGTTCAGATATGATAACTGTTTCATGAAGCTGTGTATGAGATTGGGATGGGGGAAGTATGTGGGTTTGACTATGTGAGAAACTCGTGCACAGTGCTTAATGTCTATGCAACCAAATAGGTAAACGTTAGACCGTTTATCATTTACAGAGTACTTACAGTCACCAAACTGATTTTCACTAGCCATCTTTTGAAACATTATGCTTCAGACTTGATCTCAAAGGTCTCTAAAACCATGTTTAATGCTGATGACCCCTAACAATCTTGTGTCCAGTCAATTTTATTCAGCTAATGTTTTGGAACTTCATGTTCTTATTAACTTTTGCTTATTCGTACCTTACTTTGATTTTACACTGTATTTGTTTTGTTGGAAATGTAACTAATCTCTGACATTTAAATCACCTTTCCTGAAGCAATAATTACATACATAGATGGACAAAACTGACCTTTGACTCATGTAAAGCATACTATAATATGGATAATAGTATAGTTCAGTCTCATATAGAAATGGGATAAATGGCGATAGCAGACAAAATAACTCTTGATTAGACAGACGTATATTAATATTTGTTGTTCTGATTTTCTAAAGTGAAGCGAATATTTAAATGTTTCCTGACACATACCATTGCTCGTGTTATTTAACATGGATTACCAATATGCTTTAACAAACCTAGTATACGTCTTGACAAGCAAAACTATGTACACAGTTTGCTATGCTCTCAGCTACTATACAAAGGTGTGTCAAGAAAATCAAGGGTGAATAAAGGAATCATCCTTACATAATTGTACTTATTTTACTTACTGGGGTCAAATAATACATATGTCCTGTACTGTTGCAGTACATATTCAACATCAATACCCATCTGTGCTGATTTCCAGCCTATTGCAGTATATATTGAACATCAACATTCATCTATAATGATTTCAAGCTTAGACTGCTGTTACACTGACTATGCATTAGGCTGTCATAATGAACTGACTTCAAGTATCACAACAATGTTGTTTACCGGTATTGACTGCCGTCATTTTTCTGTGCTGTTTAAACTTAGATTTCAAACACGATACTAAATGTATTTTGTAATATCTATCATCTTTACGGTCTGGAAAATAAAGCTGCATTTTGCTACATTTATGTTGTTTTCACTTTGATGTTGCATAAATTACCTTTTTATGGTAAAAGTATTAGAATAGCTAATGTGCATCAGCTGTGCAAATATATTACACACTGAGGACATCACAGCACACTTGAAACTGTATCTGGAAATATCTTACACACGTAAAAACCGGTTGTAATGATAGACTGATTGTCTGCCATTCGTTAGAAATTAGTTGATAACTATCACTATTATTTTAAATTGAAACATCATAATTCGTATTCATTCAATATGTACCATATTTATAAAAACAAAATAGATGCAAGAAAGCCATTCAAAATAGCATCGGAATCATTGTGAATCATCTAGCCATGGTCTTTACACGATCATTAAGTTACAAGCAAAAGTATGTTTTAGTTTTTTCCACTTTCTTCTTTTGAATTTTTCTGGTATAGGGGCAAAATGTTGCAAATTTATGTGCATATGTACTCAAAGATGGAAATTTTCGCATACCTTCGAGGGCTGATGCTATGAAAAATGGGGAGTTTAATATCGGATACGCTGTTTTGACAATCAAGTAAATAGATTTGTGTCCTACACTACAAATTATATGTTGCTCTAATCTATTTATATTTAGTGAATTGTATATAAGGCTCTACCATGCGAAAATAATTTTTCCTGCGAGGGCCTGATTTGTAGACAAAGAGGTTAATTGTATTTTCAAAACTGGAGAATATTCTTAAATTTCATCTTAATGTGTACTAGTTCAACCGATTAAATGAGGGGTGGATGGGATGAGAATAAGACCGTGAAAGATTCCTTATACTCAAAATCATCCCTTTTCAATCAGCGTAGCTTTCTGGGTTTGTTTTTCAGTAGTTCGTTGTTATGATCCCAATGATACCCTCATTAGGTCTATTTTATTTGGGGGTTTTTTGTCGGACCACTGAATAAGGAAAGAAGTATTATTCATTTAAAGAAGATAAAAGGAAACGGTTAATTGAAGTGCATGTGAGTACTCATGGGAGACGTAACAAATTAATGTGATGTTTTAAAATTTGCGATATCAGTTATCATATCAGCAAGATTTTCGTACAAATTCAATTGCACTGTTTGAGGGCTGGATTCGCGGGTAGGGGAGAGGATGGACGGGAAGCAAGAATACATCATGTTGATCTATGATGATAACATTCGTGCTACTGCTGTGCTAATTATCCATGTTTTAACAGCATTTATATTTAGCCTATTTAAAGCAAAAGTAAAGCATTGATGTTGTCATTATGATGGTCACGCATGCTACTTTGACGCATTGATATCTAGCATAGTTACAGCAAAATAATGTATGAGCAGTACCCTCATGATGCCAACGTGCTAATTGCAGGGAAATCGCGAAGCAAATGTCGCATAGTAGTTTTGCAGCGTTTCTGTGAACACACTAGAAATAGGCTAGCAGTTTCTGTTGCAAGTATGCTGTTCTTGTACTAGAAATTTGTAACTGAAAATACAGAGTCAATTTCTTACTTCAACAGACTTAACTGTGGAGAACTCAGTACTGAAAGTCGCACCTGGTGCGGAAAAGGAAATACATGTCGAGCAAACAATGCCGCGGCCCGTACGTTTTCCCCCTGACAGAAGTTGCATCGGTGATGAGTATATATTGAGAGAAATAGTCTTGGTCAATGAATGTTTTGTAAATTCATATTTTGTATTTACATTTGTTTCTGGCTGCTTTAGATTAGTTTGAAATTAGATGTGTTCTGGAGGATTTTTAAGTAATTTGCGACATTTGAATCTCCATATTTGAAGTAATGCACACACATATAGATTGTATAATTGACCATTTATTACAACAAAAGAAGCTTGAATCAAGGATGGTTCGATACTGAGACATACTGGTGTGTTCGTGAGTATTTAGAAATTTAAAACATTCAGTCACTATTTTTTACTTTTACGAAACCCTTCCACGTTGACCTGCATCATTGTTTCCTTGCCAGATGCAATGACATAGTGCAAGCACTTTCCTGTATAACTCTTGCTTTTTATCTTTTACATTTAGATTGTTTGGAGAAAATCAAGCACATATTCCGTCACCATCAACACTCAAATCAAACATTGAATTGTTTAAAACTGAATAAATCTTTAGTATTATTGCATTGATAGGATAAAACGTTTTCCATTCAAAATGTTACCACCACTGAGGACTATGACTGTCGATTCAATCAAAAATAAGCTTCTTAAGCTCTCGATGTTTAGTCTTAATTTCTCATGAAAAAAAAAGATTTATTTTATATGCATCTAAAAAAGATAAAAAAAACTCTTTGAATATTTACTTACAAAAAAACACAAAATAACCATTTATAGAAATAAGTTTTCCAGACACAGAAAGCACCAAATGGACTGACACGTAAGAATTTGTTGGTCGGAAGGACCTCACGTCGATCATCTTCATCGCAAAATTTTGCATCTATGTCATGTTATTTAGATAATTCCAGCTATAAAATCTAGCACAGCAACTACAGGTGCAGACTTCCAACTACTGAATAATTGTCTGAACGATGTGCCAGATCACAGAAATAATAATATAAGACGAAACCTTATAGAATGCCAGTCAATGTGTTTTAGCATGCTAGTCTATACCGTCAACATGTTCACTATAAAGATACTATCTCAATGTGTCTCCACATAAGTTATTATATTATTGTACATCATATAAGGATTGGCCTCACTAAATAAATTAACAACGATTAAACGTTAACGTGGCGGGCTTTTTTCATCCTATACTTAAAATTAAATCACATAGGCTATAGGCAATGTTGATCATTTTATTAGTCTTCTAGAACTTCAGATGAATACAAAGGAACAGTAAGAGAGTAAATATTGCCTCGGAGAAAAGGTCATGACAACTTAAAAGCTAAGTACCCTGTTTCACGTTTCGTCGTAGCAAGTTGTTGTCAAAGATGTCGTTTTGTCCTGTGCAGATGAATTTTGTTTATACTAAATGAAATAATACTCTCCTACTTTTTAATGCCGTACATATTAGTTTTAATAAAAGTTAATTAATTAAGCCCAAATATTTCATCTGAATCAGTAAGAAGTCTTTAAAACATCAACATTCGGATGTGTTGACGGTTCCACTGTCACACTCATTGTTTCGTATTTTTGTACTCTATATTATTCAACATGCATGGATGTTATCATGCCTGCTACAATTGGCTCTAGTGCCGGACTGTGCCTGATGTAGAAGTAGTTGCTGATGCACACGGCTGTGTATGGCTCGCAACTGCCGTGTACAGGCCAAATAGAGATAACTCTAGCAAAGTGGTCATCCAGGCTCCCGTTTTAAGCCACGTATAAGGCATAGATTTTGGCCCGTGGCTGTTGACGCATATAATATAAAGACACGACATCACACACCATCTCACGCTATTGAGCAGGCGGAACAGTCTTATAGGACACTGCGGGCCTGTATGCAGAACGAGCTTGCCGAAACTTTCCTTTTGAAGAAATTCACAGGCTTCCGCTCCACGCGAGGCTTCAGTAATATCGTTTTCGCTCAGCGTATACCTGAGTTTTCATTTTGGCAGTAGAAGAGGGGATTATCCATAAAATTTGCTGGTCGGCAACGGCGTTATTCTTTTGTGTTTATGACGCACACGCCAATGTCGACATGGCTGCTGACATAGGCGAGCTTAGTAAGGGCATTTTCCTTATGACGGACACGGGAATGGCAAACTCATCAAGTAGAAAATGCGTCTTTTATCACACGGAACAACATCCTATTGTAAGGTTTGTTGAGGTTTATAGTAACAGAGATGATGATTATAAAATCGAAATGGTACCTAAATGCTGATTCGGGCAGTTAGGATGCAAGCACAATCTGAACGCAGCCATAGTGACCAGCGATAATGCGCAGTGTATCAGATAACTGAAACAAGATGCCACTTGCTACGACATAGAGGTGAGAAGTGGAGCTTGCCCTGATGCAAATAAATGGCTGACACAAATACTGGATATTTTGTATGCTGAGCAGCGAGTCCATGTACTAAATGAGCGTTTTCAGTCGCGTGATCGAAAAGCTTGACTATGGCATTCATTCGTTTCGCTGACTTGTTAGTTTAATGTTGCACGTACAGTCACTCTTGCTCGCCACTACCCAGCGATGATGCAGCACTCGGATGTACAATATAGCCACTTGTTCCGTGTATTGCTGCCGAATCATTTGTGCGAGATCTGTGTGGATAACGACATCAAAATATTGAGAGATACGGCTGATAGTGTAACTCACCTTTTTATTAGTGCCACCAGGTTACTCAGATCAACGTCAGCTTATATGTGAAGTGGCCTATGAGTAGGGACAGGTAGCATATTTGTTCATCAGCCGTTTCTAAACGCGGCAGGGATAGATGCGTAGGACTGGATATCAGAGCCGGTGTTCCCGATACGTATAGCATCAGCGTTTTGCTTTTGGAGGCTCCAGTAGACCGAGTTGGTCAGTTCTTATTCCGCCAACGAGATATAAATTGTAGAAGCCCCAAACGTTGGCATCTTTGATACTCACCAGTAGTATAGTGGGTTACCGTAGCGTCAATGGGAATTAGCATTACAGACCCCCCCTGGGCCAGTATAGCGTCAAGAAAGTAGGTCAACACCCTGGGCCAGTATAGCGTCAAGAAAGTAGGTCAACACCCTGGGCCTGTATAGCGTCAATGGAAAAATTAGGTAGAGGGACTAGAACACCCTGGGCCTGTATGGAAAAATGGAGTAGAGGGACTAGAACACCCTGGACCTGTATAGCGTCAATGGAAATTTGGTAGAGCGGTGACTAGGAGACTGGGGGTTTGTAGAGCGATAAGCGACAGGTGGCATGTTTCTTTTTTTTAGTAGAGGAAGGGTTTTATATATATATATATATATTCGTTTAGGGGGGAGACCAAATGAAAATTAAGATCTTTTCGAGGCATTGGAAGTGGCCCTGAAAAGGGCCTTTGTCTTCTTCTTCTATTGTCTCCACTTCTTCCACCATGTTCTCACTTTGGCAAAAATTCCTTTCTTCTTTTTCTTTTCTTCTTCGGGCATCCAGTCAGGATGTCCGAGGGCTCTGAATTTGTCTTGCACTTTCATCCAATTGTTGTTCAATTTCTCAAACTCTTCTTTCTTTTTTTGGTTTTCTTTGTCCTTTCTTTCTTTCTTCCACGTTTCCTTGATCTTCTTTACTTCTTCTTCCAGTACTTTTCTCATTGGGTCTTCGCCTTTCTTGATATTATCTAAGCCTTTTTTGACAAAAGGCCACTCCATTAAATGGAAGATGTCTTCCAAAAAACATTTCACTTGGATCACAGTATCCAGAACCTGCTTTAAGGTTCCCACTCTGAAGTATTTAGGATTGATGATTCCTCTCAACTTATCCGCTTCTTCTATTGTTATCATTTGCAAATGATAACTTGCTGCTTTCAAACTGTTCACCAAGTCTAGGCTACCTGGGAACTTCCATTCTTTGTCAAGTCTGTCCAGCACGTAGGCTCCATCCATGATCCACCACCAACTATCTGTTAACTTGTTAAATAATTCTATGCTGCCAGTCATTTTTTATTCTGTGTAGAATGGCGCGAATGACGAACGCTATGCTTTTATATACTTCAAGCACGGACGTGAAGGAAAACATACCTTGCACTCACTTCACATATGATATACTATCCTTACCAACGAACGAACAAGCATAAAACACACCATATACTATCCTCACCAACGAACGAGCAAGCATAAAACACACATATACTATCCTCACCAACGAACGAGCAAGCATAAAACACACACTATACTATCCTCACCAACGAACGAGCAAGCATAAAACACACACTATACTATCCTCACCAACGAACGAGCAAGCATAAAACACACACTATACTATCCTCACCAACGAACGAGCAAGCATAAAACACACAAACATACCATTCACACAATCGGGATGAGAAAAAAAACATATTATATACTATCCTCACCAACGAACGAGCAAGCATAAAACACACAAACATACCATCCACACAATCAGGATGAGAAAAAAACATATTATATACTATCCTCACCAACGAACGAGCAAGCATAAAACACACACTATACTATCCTCACCAACGAACGAGCAAGCATAAAACACACCATATACTATCCTCACCAACGAACGAGCAAGCATAAAACACACACTATACTATCCTCACCAACGAACGAGCAAGCATAAAACACACACTATACTATCTCACCAACGAACGAGCAAGCATAAAACACAC
>JAECUM010037026.1:0-24311 GCA_016617855.1 Megalonaias nervosa
TATATAAGAAAGAATTAGTTTATTTGCATAACGTTAACTTCACCTTTTAGCAATATCAATAACGTTTCACAACTGTAGACAACTTGAGATGAGTTGTTATGACTCTCGTAAAAGACGCATATAGATAGATGATGTAAATCTCATTCATTGCTGTGACACATCATCTGAATATTTCTCTAATCGTAACAGTCGTGATAAAACATTATAAAGCAAATCATTTGCATACAGTTGATTAGTTTACATCGTTTACTGTATGTACCCATATAGAACTATCGCCAAAGTACAAAGTGTATCATCCAGGATCTGTCGTGGAATGATATAAAGGCAGAGTCAGATCTGTCGTCGCATAATACGCCAGTAGACCCATAGCTGTCGTCGCATAGTGCGACAGTAGACCCAGAGCAACCTTTGGACAATCCGTTGGCAGACCAGGGTCCGATGATACATCTATCATGGAGATTATGAAGACCCCCCCCCCCAAAAAAAAAAAAATACGAGGTTGAGTCTGAAATTGAGTTTCCACTATCAGCCAATCAGAAACGAACTTTCAAAAGTAACTTCATTTGTATTTGGTCAAAACAAAGAGTTTATAATTTTCGTTTGTGCCCTATACATGGCGACGGAATTTATTAGCTAACAAATAAGAAAGCTGCGTTTCTTCTTTTATCGT
This sequence comes from Megalonaias nervosa, assembly GCA_016617855.1. Taxonomy (NCBI): domain Eukaryota; kingdom Metazoa; phylum Mollusca; class Bivalvia; order Unionida; family Unionidae; genus Megalonaias; species Megalonaias nervosa. Next base: position 671 of record JAECUM010037026.1, read on the forward strand.
TCTACTCGCTTCGTTAGAAGTCGTAAAATATTAATGTAGTATGTAGTGCAAGAGACAATACATCAAATGCAATTGATGTCGTTTAAATCAGCCCCCCGCCCCTCCATGTCCGCGTTAATACCCGATAGACTATGTGCGGGACTAATATCACACGTTCATTTAGATGTGCAATATTGCTGCATCCAAATCTGTCCGGAATAGATCCGACCACATTACATAGGGTTGTGTTATTCCATGTGGATTTACAATTCGTCAAACGTATGATTTGATACGGAAAGATTCTGTACATATCGTTAATAGTACCCTTCAAACGTTTGCAGCCCAAAAGACGCTAAACACCTCTCTGCAAGCAATTCATCGATTTTATGAATTGGCGATATCAGACCAACAAATATTCCGCCAGTATCAACACAGATTCGGGGGCGTGTGTGTTTATCGAAGTAGGGGAATCGATACATTGGCTGGAAAAGAAATAGCATGAGATTTAGTTGTATCCACTTAAGGCCGTTGTACATGTAAGTTTATCTATAGGAACGAAATTAAATTAATTATCATTCCTTTCTAAAATGAAACGTTTAATTTGCTTAAAGGTATAAAAACACCAATAACAAATCTGATGTAAAAGAGTTTGAACCACACGCATGACATATAAGTTAAGCCAGCTGAGAGAAAGAAATCTGATTTAAACAAAATAAAACCGGAAATTCTTTCCCATAAGAGGTTCAGTGCAACCAAACTTGTCGCGACGCCTTCTCTGTTATCGGTACGAACCGCTAGATAGATTGACTGAATGACTAAATGACTGGCGTATAGATGGATGTTTAATGGTAGATCAACACATGGCAGGATATATCTTGTCGGGACAAGTGAAGATATGTTCCTTGTGCAGAGAACACCAAGGCGGCCACCCGGCTTCGCCTGAACAGGATTTATACCATCTCCCTTCAAGTTGCAAGCCCCACCCCCCACCCCCATCCAGCTGTAAATTCTGGACCAACATGGTTCTTCTAGAGTAATATAGGAAGCGTTAAAGCTCAGCAAATATTATTAGCTTCCATATGTACACTTTCTTTTTTGTCGTATGAAATTCAAGTTTGAAGAATGTGAGATGTTTCATACATGATATGAATCTGGGATATATAGGAATCCAACTATTTACAAACCATTAAGACGGTTTTATGCAAAGTGGAGATGTCGTCTAAGGTATTTGTCGCCATACAAAGGAGGCAGGGAAAGTGGCATGGGGTTTTAATGGCAGGCTTTTCTGTATCCACATGCGGTGCTGCATCTAGTAGGGCGGATTTGGACCATAACGAGAGAAATTGGTTGTAGAGAAGTGGGGAGGGGCGAGGGGACGCATTATGCCTTTTACGAACGCGAATGGGGAGGAGAGACTTCTGTCTCCATGTCGTTTTAAAACATCCGTACCAAAGAGTTTACCCCAATCAGTCTGCTAAACATTTACCTACATAATGTTACCACTCGATACCATCAGAATCGTGTTTATAAAACTCTTACAAGTTCAAGACGAGTTCATGTGCCATAACATGGGCGCCAGCAGCGTAAGTCACGGGGGGGGGGGGGAATCACGTGACCCCCCAAATCCTACTGCAAATATATATATATATATATATATATATATATATATATATATATATATATATATATATATATATATATATATATATATATTCAGACAAGTTTAATCATGCAAATGAAGCTGAAAATATGTCACAAGATTCTATTCAAAACGCTTAGTAAATATTAGCTTTAGTCTGCTTACTATACTAACTCTCCCGGCCGTGACTGACTGACTGACCCCCCCTGCAAAAAATCCTGCGGGCGCCCATGTGCCATAACGTAAATAATAAACATGATAGGTATGCAAAACACAGTCCTGGCAAGTTTCATCCCTTCACATTCAATAATTCACAAAATCACCCCCCCCACACACACACACACAGACCGAATCCAACTCGTTGTGAACCCTATGAATATGTGGTGAATGCATTTTGGATACATACATACATACACACAGACATACATACATACATGGATAGATAGATAGATAGATAGATAGATAGATAGATAGATATTGTTAAGATTAATGATTATTCAGCATCGAATAGACATTTTTGAATGAGTTATATTTGATCCAGTATATTTTTTGTAGATGTGTTTGCAATGTATGCATAACTTAACACTTCAAACTTCATGTTTCCCAGTTGCGTAAAGGTGACAAGAAAAGGTCATGTGGGCGGCAATCAATTAACTTCAAAATTCTGTACTAGTCGTGTCTTGAATGTCTGAGGGGAAGATATGTACAGGAGAGCACTGCATACCTAGTGCACGGACGGACACCTTTAGTGATGACTTCAAATTAACTGACGGTTGATTAATATGTCCGTCAAAATAGTATTGTCCATCATCCCTTGACAAACTAAACCTTTCTCTACTACTTTTAAAGAAAGTTTGATTTTACCTGAGAGTCGATGTGAATTTTCTTAGGCGTGTTTAGCAACTGTAGGCAATGAAAAGGTGCAGTCTATAATTTATAAAGCTGTTTTTTGATAGGTGTATTCTTATTCAAAGATACAGTGTATATGCCGTACATATACCATATTTGCTTTTATTACTTACCTATTTAATCTTACGTACACGTTCTAGCATTTGATGCCGCTGTTCAGTCCATATTTTCATATCACACACCGAGACTGAAACTACGGTATATCCTCGTTAATAAGACAAATCTGCCATCGCATCATGCGCCGGCAGATCTGGATCTGTACAGTTTGTTAGGAGTAATCAGTAGAAAAAAACAACATAGACCCTGATCTGCAGGCACGTTATGCTACGGTAGATGAAGATCTTTGTTGTTTGCAGTTTGACTCGTCTTGTTAGCGAGTACGGACGGTATTTAAGTGTTTTCACTCATGCCCACGTATTAATGCATCCAGATCATATATCTCAATGTGTCTTGCACACTTTAAAGCTCAAAATATTTGTAAAAAGGAAACGACTGGTGATATGACAAATACAACCTCATTTGGATTTGTTCCCAGTTAGGGAATATGGTGCATGGGGCCCCGGGAGGCCGAGTGGTCTAAGGCGCTCGCCTTTGCAGACCACTCACATCTCACCTTAATCTGTTTGGGTTCGAGTCTCAACTCGATCAAAATGGATATGCGAGAAAGCTTGCCAGTAGCTTCCCGGGTTCTTCCGCCTCAAATATAAAAGCCGCTGCCTATCATGTACTGAACAATGGCGTTAAACCCCACAAAATCAAACCAAACCCGATATGGCGCATGAATACATGTCAACCTGACGGCCTCGACATAGCTGTACACCTTCTCAGGCTATTTTGTTTGTCACCGATTCGAAAAAAAACCACACATACAGCTTTGTACATATCCACAGCCAACTTCAATCAACATGGTCAGAGACATGCCAGCAAACACTGCGCGTGTGCTTGCAGATTACGTTCTACGTCGAGTGTTCTGTTAATAACGTCAAGCGAATAACATAAAAGCACAATCTTGAAACGCATAATGCACGAGTTAGATCTGGTTGTGCAGTATTTGATTATTGTGCTTAAAATATTTCGATATATGGTGTATGTGTGTTATTTGGTGTCTGTTTGAAGCTAGTCTGTTGACACAAACATGGAGAATTATCACACCTCTTGGAAGACTGATTGATTGGTATCTACAAATTATGGGGGTGTAGCTAACTTTAATTGTGGTTTAGAGACAACAATTAATAGTTCAAGAGAGCAATTTGAACAAACCCCTGGATGATTCAGCAAAGTTGTACCTTACCACGTTTGTTCACAACTATTTGGGTTCAAGCTGAAATCTAACCGACAATATCACAGTCATGTAATAATTTTCGTGTATATATGCGCTAATGAGATTTGGTTTAAAAAAAATGAAACCAAATAAGCATGCATGTGTATGGAGAGAGACAGACTGAATGTAAAGAAAACGTATTCTAAGCTAAAGTAAGTGATATATATATATATATATATATATATATATATATATATATATATATATATATATATATATATATATATATATATATATATATGGGTATAGTTTCTTTTTCAATTTTACTGACTCGTCACGTTTCAAAAACTGCATGATCTGATGCATACATGGAGGAAAGTTTTCACCTTTGAAGTCGGTTTTTCTTATTAAAGGTTGCAAGAAAACTGGCAGCCACAAAAGTGTTCGTGCAAAAAACTGTACACAGCGTCCGACCGCTCCGGTGACCTAGTGGTTACAGCGTCCGCCTCGGATGCGGGAGGTCGCCGGTTCCAACCCCGGCCGAGTCATACAAAAGACATAAAAATGGTACAAACAGCTGCCTCGCATGGCGCTCAGCATTAAGAGGTTAGCGTTAGGACTGGTTTGCCTGGTGTCAGGATAATGTGTCTGGGTGGGACATCATGCTACATGTCTGCGGCATAAACTGCCACACTGCAGACATCGTAGCGATATGTCTGAAAAATTGTTAAAGCTACGTTAAAAATTCATATCACACACACACACACACACACACACACACACACACACACACACACACAGCGTCTAAGGGCCAAAAATTAACCTCGTATCTGAGCCCCTGAATGTGATTTCTGTTCGTGAATTTACCAAAAAACTCGGTTACGGAAGTTCAGAACTTTTATGCTTAAGATTTATTTTTAAAGACGTAGAATAAAGAGTGCCTCAGACATGTAGCGATGTCCCACCCGGTCACATTATCCTGACACCAAGTCGACCAGACCTTACACTAACCTCTTAATGCTGAGCGCCTATCGATGCAGTTACTAGTACCAGTTTTATAAGTATCTGGTATGACACGGCCGGTGTTCGAACTCGCGACCTCCCGCATCCGAGGCAAACGCTTTAACCACTAGGCCACCAGAGCGGTCGGCGATATTTGACTTCAGAGCCAATTTCTGTAGTGGGCGTGACGAAGTTGGGGACTGTTATGATAAATGTATGGGAGATGTAACCGATTCTAGAAATTTTCGTAAAGTTCTGATTATATAAATACTAATTCCCTATTTTAATTTGATTACACCGCTGATGATTCTTCTCGAAGACAGGGTGGAGAGACATAGAATCCACTTAAGAGGTAAAGGTTTCGGCAAAAATCACAGTAATAAATCTCTTTGTAAACATGTCGCGAGCAAAGAAAGAGCAAGGATTTGCCAGCTTGTAAACTGTTTACCTTGTCGCAAGTAGCACGCGATGTGGCAGTGGTAAGATTGTCAGACTCGCAACGTGAAGGTTACTGTCTCGTATACTGCTGTCATTAGCTTCTATCGGTTAACGTGGTGTGTTTTGGGCAAGACACTTTACATTAGTTGTCTTGGCGCGATATAACTTATGCATGTTGCTGTGATGGAAATACCATAGACAAACAAAAAAATCCACCTGTTACCTCACATCGGAGTGATGCAGAAAAGACTAGGATCTCCTTGCTATTTTTTCCCTCTTTTTGAGGGTGTAACCATTTTGTTAGTCACCTTTATGCAAAGTGACAATACCAGGTAAGAAAAGTGTGAAAAATTCTAACCAGAGGCAAACTGGTGTGGCATGCTCTTCATCTTTATTTTCGTTTATCTTTCCCCTGGCCGTGTTGTTGACTTATGCATATTACCGTACGATAGTTGATTTTGTTTTTATTGGCCAGGACAAACGACGGTATGATGGCAACCAGGGGCTAGAGACAAGTCGCGCCATATCTACAGTCCTATGCAAAATAAAGTAGGATTGAAATATTTAATTCAGTTAATGTCTTGGAGTTCGGCAATCGCTACAGGACATTACAGGTCCTACTCAAGGATTCGTATCAGATCATGCTGTTATTTCATATCTATGTTACTGCTGATATTTACATTAAGACTCTATGTCCCTTTGTCTTTCCAGTTTTACAAAGATTTAATCGAAATAGACCTCAAAGCATTTACAATAATATGATAATACGCGTAAGGAAGCAACGAAATCAGTGCTACTGGACACACACACACACACACACACACACACACACACACACACACACACATATATATATATATATATATATATATATATATATATGCAATAAACTGACGACGAACAGTGCAAAACTAGTATCTAACTAGCCTGAGCGCTTTCGACTCTTAATGAGTCTTTTTCAAAGGCATATACAAAACATAGACAAAACAAACAAATAAAACACAAAAACCGTTGTGTTTACAAAACTCTACATGGCTGTTTCTACATGAATTAAACCTTTAAATGTATTATGTCTCAACCAGCCTATATCAGCTTGTTGCGGATACTGGAAAATAGTTGTATTAGCCTAGAAATCGATGAGCCATAGCGACATCTATTACTTTGTGTACATTTATGTAAGCGCAAATTATATCCCGGATATTTCATTCTTATAGTAGTAATTGAAGGCTACTAAGAAAATTTAGAAAAGTTTTGAAAAGAAAATGTGTCGGCTGCAAAGGATTATTCCACTTGTGCATGGCTGTCTTTTTCTAGTCTTCTTGGTTTAAATCGCTTGGTTTCAATGTTCTAAGGCGGCGTATCCAGTAAGATTCCTTTTCCTTGCTGGTTTCGGAACTCCAGTTGGGGTTGTTAGCAATTGCGATAAGTGTTATATCACTGAAAGTGTGGCCAGGGGAGGAGAAGTGTTCTGCGACCGGGCTTCTGTATAGCTTCTTTGTCATCCAATCAGATCTATGAAGGTTGATCCTTTTGTGCAGCTTTTCAGTTTCTCCGACATATTGAAGGCTACAGATCTTACATGTTATGAGATAAATTACATTCTCTGTTTTGCACGTTTTGTTTGGACCATGTATGTTTAGTTTTTCTCTAGTCACTGAGCTAGTAAATGTCCTGGTCTCTAACATATGTTGACAGGTTTTGCATCTTTTATCGCCACAGGGGCCAGATTGACTAGGGTGGTCTTGACTAGTGATTGGCGTTAGCTTCGCCCTGACTAGGATGTCCTTGAGGTTTTTTGGTCTCCGGTAGGCTACTACATGTTTGTTCGGAAGGATTAGCTTTAGTACGTCCGACGATTCCACGATGGGCCAGTGTTTCGTGATGATTTTACCTACTTTGGGGTTGTCTGGATGGTAGGTCAGGGTAAATGGTATCCTATCAGCCTTTTTCTTCTTTCCATATTTTAGTAGGTCATCGCGGTTTGTTTGTTTAGCCCTTTGGGTTGCCTCCGCAATCAAGTCTGTCGTAGCCTCGGTAAATTAAATGTTTAGATAGCTCTTCTGACCTTTCTAGGAATGTTTCATCGTCGAAGCAAATTCTGCGTATCCTCAGTGCCTGGCTATATGGAATGTTCCTAATGCAGTGTTTTGGATGACAGCTGGTTGGGAGGAGATACTGCTGTTTGTCGGTTGGTTTCGAGTAGATGTCTGCATGTAGTTTGTTTTCCAATGCTGGATCCAGTGCGCTTGAAAGGGCTGTTATTCGCCACATGATTTGTATTCTTTTTATAAGACTTAGATTATAATAATAATAATAATAATAATAATAATAATAATAATAATAATAATAATAAAAATACCTACCTATGTACTCTTAAACCCAAATAAGTATCATTTCACATATAAAATTAAACAAAATTCTGTACTCAGTCAACATACCCCTGGATGTACACATTTCCTTTTTCTGCAGTAATGATTGACAGTGGTGATATAAGATGATACCTTTTATTTAAAGTTTAAACCAATGCAAATATTTTAAACGTGTAAGTGGAATTATTACTTCGGCATTCCGTACAATGCATCAATAACATTAAGGTGGCGCTCTACAGTTTCGTATTTTGCATAGGGTTAGAATTGTAAAGAAAAGGAATTCCCCCGGGGTTCCTCACTAGTTATACTGGCTATTTGAAAAAGACCTTGTATATCTTAGGTATTGTTCAAAGAACCTTTAATTCCCTTTATTTTGGTGTATGATTGATGGGTGTAATATGGGTTATAGAGTATACAGCTTGGCCTTACTCCAGATGTGCACCTTTCAAAAAAGTGCTAGCTCCGCTTGGTCATTTTCACTTCCTGAACTTCACAGGTAAATTGTAAAAAAAAGAGCCGATAACGTTTTTTTTTTACATTTTATATATTTGGTAATTCATTCATTGCACTTTTAGAAGCTGGTATTGTCTAGTCTGGCAAAATTCATTTTCCCTATTTTAATAGGTGCTAAGGATAGTGTACTTTAGACAAATTCAGGCTGATTTTTGGAGCACAAGGGAGCAGTCATATTAGTTAGCAGTGTGCTAAGATCATTTACAATTTCCAAAAGTACAATATCCAAAGAAATGTCAGTCACATTACATCAAAGTAGCATAGAGGTATGCCAACATTCTCTCCACTGTGCATGTTTTAAACGCAAACAACTTCACCTTACATATGTCACTCTCTCAAAAGTACATAATAACAGGTGAGCGCCCCCTGAAAGAGCACATAGGTATTATTATTGTATGATTTAATTTTGATTGTATGGCTGAAATATTTAAGTCGCAAGCATCAAAACAGTCCTTTTGAATAAGTCTCCTGTATTCCCCCCCCCCTCAGAACAGTATTTATTAGTGTCAGAGTCTCAAACAGGTACAGTCCCCCCCCCTTATGATAAAAAGTGAGCTATTTTAAAAATGCACATTGCATTTTGTCAACATAGCAACCAGTGTTATTCTGAAAGACAGGAACATGAAACTAGCCATAATTATTCCTGATATGTCAACAATAAATTTTACATTTTGAAATGGGATGGAACAGGTGAGGTTCATAAAGGTCAAAGGTCAAAATGTAAAATATTAGCTTATTGTTTAATATGGAAGAAAGCAAATTTGCTTTGTCATCATTTATTTTTTAATTTCATTGCAAATAAATGAAAAGAAACATTTTCACTATATATTTCTTTTACTTAACGCAACATTTTTAAATTTAAGTTGGCTTTATTCCTATATTCTAAGACTTCTAATTTCCCCATAATTAAGGTCACTACTCACACAAATATTCCCCATGGTAAATCATGTAAGAAAGAGCAAAATAAGCATAAATAGCTTATTTTCATGCATAAAATCAATGTTAACGTACCATTTTATTCAGAACATCATACATAATAATATGAAAATAAGAAAAATAATTGCATAAATTTTTATATTTGTTTTAAGGTGGCGCTCTACAGTTTTCTATTTAGCATAGGGTTAGAATTTTAAAGAAAAAGAATTTCCCCGGGTTTCCTCACTAGTTATACTGGCTATTTAAAAAAGACTTTGTATATCTTGGGTATTGTTCAAAGAACCTTTAATTCCCTTTATTTTGGTGTATGATTGATGGGTGTAATATGGGTTATAGAGTATACAGCTTGGCCTTACTCCAGATGTGCACCTTTCAAAAGAGTGCTAGCTCCACTTGCTCATTTTCACTTCCCGAACTTCAGAGGTATATTGTAAAAAAAAGAGTCGATAACTTTTTTTTTTGTATTTTATATATTTGGTAATTCATTCATTGCACTTTCAGAAGCTGGTATTGTCTAGTCTGGCAAAATTCATTTTCCCTATTTTAATAGCTGCTAAGGATAGTGTACTTTAGACAAATTCAGGCTGATTTTTGGAGCACAAGGGAGCAGTCATATTAGTTAGCAGTGTGCTAAGATCATTTACAATTTCCAAAAGTACAATATCCAAAGAAATGTCAGTCACATTACATCAAAGTAGCATAGAGGTATGCCAACATTCTCTCCACCGTGCATGTTTTAAACGCAAAACAACTTCACCTTACATATGTCACTCTCTCAAAAGTACATAATAAGTACAGAAAAAAAACAACAAACAAACAAACGAACAAACAAAAAAAAAAACAACAACAAAAAAAAAAACAAAAACAAAATTGCACAGGACATAAAACGAACAAGCACGCGTCTGGGCTTTTTGGGGGAGGGGGACCTAACTTTAAATCTGGCAGCCGATAACATGTTTATTATGTATAAGACAATTCTCGATTATATTTTAAAATTATGAAATACTCATCAGGTATGATTCCTTTAAAAATATTCCCCATTAGAATCTATGGAACTTTTATTTGCCCTTCCTACCTACAATCTTGAACAAGTAAGGTTATACATTTTACCATAAATGGGAACTAAAACACTGCACACTCCTAAAAAGATTTTCTGTCCCTTTAATTGCGATATGAACTAATATGTATTGCGATCGTTCTGGTTTGACCAGAAATCAATATAATGAAGAAATGAACTGTCTCAGTTCTAGTATAGTTTTACCGCACCGATATACAGATGGTGTTAAATACATCCACTGACCATTGTAAACATGAGAATCATGAAACAAGCATAAAAAGTATTTAATATTAGTTTCGGCTTCACTTTGTACATCGTTTTTACGTAATTATCTCCAAACACACACACACACTCTCTCTCTCTCTCTCTCTCTCTCTCTCTCTCTCTCTCTCTCTCTCTCTCTCTCTCTCTCTCTCTCTCTCTCTCTCTCTCTCTCTCTCTATATATATATATATATATATATATATATATATATATATATATATATATATAATTTGCGCGCATATTGCCATTTCTTGCTTGCGAATATTTTATCCATTTTTTCAGACTATCTATTAAATCACATATACTAAATTATTTTCAGTGTTATCACTGTTAATTTGATAGAACTAGAAGCTATTTTTTAACATTCAACAAAATTATACACTAGCGGCTACACTTATTTTATATACATTCAACAAAAATTGTACACAATCAGCTTCAGAGTTACAGTTTTATTTACACATTCAATAGAATTGTATAGCAGTATCTAGATTTTCTCTACTCCTCATGCAGCAAAACTGTACAGTAAAAGATAGTCTTTTTTACACATTCAGCAAAATTGTACACTAGAAGATAGTCGTTTTTACACATTCAGCAAAATTGTACACTAGATGATAGTCTTGTTTTGCACATTCAGCAAAACTATACACTAGATGATAGTCTTTTTTTTTACACATTCAGCAAAATTGTGCACTAGATGATAGTCTTGTTTTACACATTCAGCAAAACTGTACATTGGATGATAGTCTTGTTTTCACACATTCAGCAAAACTGTACACTAGATGATAGTCTTTTTTTTTACACATTTAACAGAACTGTACACTAGATGATAGTCTTTCTTTTACACATTCAGCAAAAACTGTACATTAGATGATAGTCTTTTTTCACACATTCAGCAAAACTGAAAACTGGACGATAGTCTTTTTTCACACATTCAGCAAAAACTGTACACTAGATGATAGTCTTTTTATTACACATTCAACAAAACTGTACACTGGACGATAGTCTTTTTTCACACATTCAGCAAAACTACACTAGATGATAGTCTTTTTACACATTCAACAAAACTGCACTGGATGATAGTCTTTTTTCACACATTGAGCAAACCTATACAATGGACGATAGTCTTTTTTTCACACATTCGGCAAACTGTACACTAGATGATAGTCTTTTTTTTACACATTTAACAAAACTGTACACTAGATGAGTCTTTTTTCACACATTCAGCAAAACTGTACACTAGATGATAGTCCTTTTTTACACATTCAGCAAAACTGTACACTAGATGATAGTCTTTTATTCACACATTCTGCAAAATTGTACACTAGATAATACAGTTTGTTTTTTCTTTATGCATTCAACAAAACTGTACACTAAATTAGACATCTTTTCTGCAAGAGTGACCTTTATATGTCCATATATTCAGATTGTACTTAGATGCTATTGGAATAACTACAAAATGTCTGTTTACACAACTGTAACAACTCACTCAAGAATAAATTTTCTCTGTGTCACCGAATTTGATTTACAGAAATAAAATCTAACTCCATTTAATTTTTAGCATATGGGGGTGGCCGTGACCGCCAATGATTGCAACCGAAAACACACACACACACACACACACACACACACACACACACACACATATATATATAGTTAAAACTATTTAGAAAATAGTTGCACATAGGACGTTATTTCTGCGATTAAGAACTTTATAAATATTAGTAGCTAAATTGTTATGTATATTAATAAGTTCTAGAAATTTCAAAAATCTTTTATCTCTTTCAGAAATAATGTTCTATATATTTGGCTCTTATGTATTTATACAACAAGCATTCAAGAGTAAAATGATATTCATCTTCAAGGAGGTTACAAACAGAACAAAGTCTATCACGAATTTGTACGGTACTCGTCCATCTACCAGCTTATCTTCGAATCTGTGAGAGGATACTTCACATTTAACACTTGCAGTTCTCTATTTCAAAAACAGAGGCTATAATGGTATTAAAGTATCGTTCCGAAATAATGTTCGACTACTGTTCTTAAGCCGATGCATCCGATTTTGGATAAAAATTTTCCGATAGCCCTAATTTAAAGTTTTTTTTTCTAGTAAAATATCACTTTTTTAGCTTGTTCTGTCAATGTTGACTGTATATATATATATATATATATATATATATATATATATATATATATATATATATATATGCACACACACACACACACACACACACACACAGTGATTAACATCATAGAGCGAAGTAGGTTTTTTTCCCTGTCTAAGATAAAGACGGGAGAAGTATGACTTGGCGTATATTTGATTTTCCGAATTAGCATTTATATCAAAATTCAAATGACATCCCCTGCAGTAAACCAAGTACCCATTGTTCGAAAGGTTCTCACTTCGTCACATACTTACCGAAGCATGCCAACCATACAGTATACAGTATGGATTTTCCCAGACTATAAAGGAAGAACGTGCTACGCGATAGCGTGTTTGTGAAATAGTTTCTTTTCTGATCATCACCTAATAAATAATTGCAGTTATCCGCTCATGTTTTATCTATTCTGTGACTTTTGAGAGATACAAGAATTTTTGTTACACTAGTTTGCTTGCCTGATTTGTATTTATTTAAGTTGATTCCATTTGTGTAAATGTATCTATTTTCGCTATGCGTTTATACCGCATTTTCTTCTCGTTTCACATTGTTCATTTTCTGCAAAGAAATGCAATAGATTCTACTTCGATAAAATCAGCTTTCATTACTAGAGTATTTTCTGTTCGAAATTTCAAGACAGTGAGTCCATTTTAAGTATGTACAGTTATTTGTGGCAACATCCAGCGCTTTTGTTGTCATTGTTGGGGTTGTTTAAACCTTACTAGGACTGAGTATTGTTCTTCATTAACAGATCTATCACTGTGTTACTATTGAATTTTCTAGGGATTTGTTTAATAAAATGCAGTTATTATTGTCATAACTTAAATTTTATTCTCAATAAAATTATACTGTTAGTACCTGAATAACACAGTGTTTCACATTGTAGAAAAATATTAGTGATCCATCCTATATGTCACGCTTATGATGTAGTTGTAGTCGCTTCGATAAAGTGCAATACATTTATTATTCATGTGTAATTATAAGATGTAAATCTAGTAATTTGAGGTGTAATTCTATATCCTGAGTATTGTTTGATCTTGATAACAAAGTAATACGCCATTGGGACTTCAGAGACTTCTGACCTCCTCTTGCAGTTCGAACCAAATACCTCTCCGCTCCTCAGCGATGTAACAAAACCCTCATCGCCGGAGTCACACCTCCGCAAAGGGAGGCCAGAACGTCACCCATATTTCTCTGTTTCTATCTGAGAGTGACCATTGTTACGTGTCTAGGCTCGTACAAAAGTAACAAAGAAAGGAGTGAAGCCAACAAGCTTTGTAAAATGTAACAAAATAATTTATTTCCCTAGAAAACAAGGTAAAAATAAGAAAAAGGACTTACGGTTTATCAAATCCAAAAATTAATCCAATAATAAAAAATATAAGTCCCATCAGTAAAAAGTCCTAAGTGAATCACAGTTCGAATCCGGATGAAGTTCCAAGATGGAAGGTGATGACGTCTTCGATAACCTGCTTTGTGTTGTCGTGTCAACAGTTCCTTGTTAAATCACCAAGAATAATATTCCGGCTCTAGAATTCCGAATAATTTTTCAGTAAATGTCTTTGTCCAAGAATTCTGATGAGCACGGGATAAAGTTTCCAGGTAAAATAAATTATTTAATTCCGAAAAATAGATAAATTCAAATCAAACTGGCAACAACAGAAATACCTTTGAGCCCGAAGGTATGAATTACGACTGATCAAAAATCACTAAACGCAGTTTAGATTCCCGTGATAGGTCACGTAATCACTTAATTCAAGCGGCGTAGTAAAACCACACGCCGGCTATCACGTCCGCCATGGACGAATTCGATTCTACTGAACGAATATTACTATAAGATTCAATAATAAAAAGATAAAAAAGAGTTGTTTACTACAAAGCTGAAACTGGCTCTGAATCTAGATCACCAAAAGATACAAAGTTTCAAACTAATGACTGTTTATCAGGTCAAACAAACCGAACTAAATTTTCCGGAAAAATGTCAAATCCAGTGAATAAAGTTATCATTACAATAACATGTAATAAAATAAAAATAAAATTAAAAAGAATTTAAAACTAACACACAAGTAATTAAATTCGATATACGTAACACCATCAGTAAAGACAATCCAGCAATACATCAACAAGCAATATAACAAGAACAACTTAATAACAACAACAGCTTACATACGGTTATAATCCAGCGTGAACATTGCTCGATATTGCCTCTGATTTAAGCTATCGTAGTTGTCTTCAGAGTCTCTAAATATTGTAATATAGGTAAATTTATTTACTAAAGTATAGCTTATGGCGTACATGTTTGTGTGTGTCTGTGTGAGAGAGATCGAGATCTGGATTTTTAACGTAGCTTTAACAATTTTTCATATCGCTACGATGTCTGCAGTTCGGCAGTTTATTGTGACGTCTAGCACTGGGGCAACATGCCGCAGAAATGTAGCATGATGTCCCACCCAGTCACATTATCCTGACACCAGGCAGGCCAGTCCTAGCACTAACCTCTTAATACTGAGCGCCTAGTACCATTTTTATAAGTCATTGGTATGACTTGGCTTGGTTCGAACCCGAGACCTCCCGCATCCGAGGCGGACGCTCTAACCACTTAGGTCATCAGAGTGGTCGCGTAAGGCGTAATTGCATTCCATATTAGGCATTGTTTATCTAAAATTTAAAATGAGACAAATTCTCGTATGAAAATGATGCGAAGAAATTTAATATGTACAAACAATTTAGTACAACGTAAGCACTATGATGAAGTTTTTCAGCGCATGATGCTCCCCCTCCCGCAATCGGCTCGGGAATATCGAATAGGACCGATGCTCCACCCCCCCCCCCATGTGTCCAGTGATAACGACTCAACTGAGAAGATCTTGGATTTTAAAACAAATGCGGTTAAATTTACCATTGATACTCGCTTATATTTTGTATGACTATGTTGCGGTTACCAAATTTACTCAGTACTTTATATCCATTACTGTGCTGATGTGCTGTTAAATCCTATACATGTTGATGACACACAAATATTTAATGCATTATAACTAATTCACCGCAAGAAGATATATCTGTCACTGATGTATTGGTCTCTTTCTCTCGTAATTCTTTTTTTAAAACAGTTCAATTATCGATTCCGTTTAGAAGGACAAAAAATGTACGCTTTGCAAATGTCCGGAACACCTTGGTTCTTTCAGTTTGAAGAAAAGTTTCAGATGCTCCGAAAGATCTCACTTCATTGCTGCATGATTCTTAGGTGAACATGCACTCATATTTTCCAACACAACCTGATGAAAATAAGCGGGTTAACTATATAATTTATTTCTTTTCAGTAACAAGAGAACCTGAAAAACCCAAGCAGAGTCTGAGTCAGCTTCTTCTATCAAAGCTGTCAACGATTGAATCCAAAGATATCCGACAAACTATCGACGTCAAACATCACCACGAGGATATTTATGGTGACCCACGTCTGGAGCATGCAGACGGAAGTTCTTATGGTGGTAAGCTGGATGCAACCAAAAATTTCGATACTGTTGGCGAGAAAGTTGATCTTATGTTGAAAGGTGGAAAAGCTTACATTACTGTTAAAGTAACTGCAGAGAGGATCGTGCCAATCGATCTTGAGTTTAATGTTTGGAGAAAGAACCAAGCGATTGTTACTCGAGTTACCGAGATAGACCTTCTTGCAACGGAACAACGCAGACGAGTATACCATCAAGTGATGGGGTCTTCTGATGGTGGCCAAACTGAGGCGCATTACAGGGAAGCAAATGAAACTGTATTAACTGGAAAACAGACATTAGACCTTTTCTCACAGATTTTGAACGCTACGGATGGCCAGGGAGACAAGGAAGACATTACAGTTCAAACAAAGCAAACCAAAACATCACATCCTGTCATGAATATGGATCTGTTATACTAATTCAGTTCTCGAGATGGATATAAGTTTATAATGGTTCATGCTTGGATTGACTAAAGGTAACTTTCGAATGTAATGCAAAACATTCCTTTTTGCAATCCTTGAGAGGATAACTTAAGAAAAAACATAGAATTTTATACTAAAGAACTGTTCCTGGCATGAGCATTCTGACTTTCGATGAAAGAAATCACATGTTGTTCGAGAGTCTGTGCTGACGAATCAGTTTTGGTGGGAATCTGTGCAATTCATCCACATGTAGTAGGTTGACTGGCATGAAAGTCTTTCTTTGTATATATTCTTTCTTTCGGTTCTAAATATGTTTATAGTATAGTGTATATATCGCTCCAATGACTTGTTAACGATATTATAGAGATACACAAGAGAACGTATTAGTGTATATTTGTAAATTATTTTGTGGGAATTACTTTTGTACTATATGTATCAAATTGCATTATGTACAGAACAGTTATTGCTCCACAAAAATGCAAGACAGCCAGTTCCGTTGCTTTCCCTCCAAAATCTGTTGAGGTCAGTTTAATATCTAGTTTGACAGTACCTGATCACGTTGCATTTTATTACCCTTCAGAATGTAAACATATTTTGCTTTGAAAAAAAAAACAAACACACTGAGGAGGGGATGGGTGGGGTGGGGAATGAGGCCTTGAAAAAACTGTATATTTAGATAGACATTTGTGTTCAGAAACACCGAACTAGAGAGGGGTGAATGTGGCCTTGAAGAAATTGTATTTCGAGATGCTGTTTGCTAATCATTCATGCTAAGTCTTTAGTTAATGTTCAAAACGAACTTGTTATCAATGCCAAGTGATATTCCGTAACGTTTTATTTGTAGACGAATTCTGATGTGTGACATTAACCCTTTATATCTAATAATTTCTACGTAACTATATATCATGCGTACAAGAACAAGAGAATCACATCCCTTTATGCAGCTGTTATTAAGTGCCAAGTTTATGAATATTTTGTATATGAAGCCTACATGACGCGTAGAATAAAATTATTGAAAACAGTTGTATTATAACGCATTGGGTAAAATATATATACGGGTCTTTCTGCATGTGCGGCTGATAAAAAGGAAAATTCAGCTTACGTATATTTTAGACTTCTTAACCACGTGTTCATTTCAAGACAGCTTCGTCCGGACCATGCAGGAGAGCAAGGAACTAAACAACATGTGGAAATGGGAAACGGCGCAAGGACATCAAATTATACATTAAAAAAGGCCGGAGCATCCAGCCAATTCTCGCAACAGACGAGACTTTACGAGAAGCGTCTTTTGATGAATGCTCCAATAATACTTAAAGCACACTGTGAAATGTTTGCAAATAAATTAACAGAACACACTAACGTGAAAGGAAAGTTGTTGATTTATGACTTGTTACTCTTTGTTTGGCAATTGTTTGACAAATAAGACTGACTGAAACTGCTTTTATTTTTGATTTGTTAAAAGAGATTTTAGATACTAAGATTTTTCATTATATTCAAACAACACTGACGCATAAAATTACTTACCAACATCTGAAATGTGTTCCTATCGAAATCATTTACTTTGTTTCAATAATGTATTTATTTTAGGATCTAAAACGTTTGAAATATTTTAAAAGCGAATCGCCGAAGTTATTGACTTTTTAAAGAATTTGATACAGGTTTCTGTATTTATGTTGCTTGACAGGTTTTCAAAAATGATTTAGAGAGCAGCTGAATAGTTGGGGGAGGGGGGGCATGTACTACCTTGTGGGCAAAGTTTTGATAACTGATACATTTAAAAAGAAATTGTAATTTTCGTATTATTTGAATATAGATCACACATTTCAAGTTTCTTTTTCTTTTATCAAATATTAAATTCATTAGCTAAGTTATACTGTAGAGAAGCTTTCACACATTGACTATTTTTATTGCCAGTAATTGGCATGAAATTTAAAAAAAAAAATTCATCTACCAAACTGCCGCCATTAATAAACAGGCATAATACATTTTTGAAGACATGGATGACCAATAATACATATGATCTGAAAGAGGAAGGATAAATCGGTGGTGAGTGCTACATATTTTGGCAAATTCTCTATCAGTAATAATATTTTTATCCAAACTCTTCAATAAAGAACTGTAATTTTCAAACTTGTTATATATATATATATATATATATATATATATATATATATATATATATATATATATATATATATATATATATATGTGTGTGTGTGTGTGTGTGTGTGTGTGTGTGTGTGTGTGATACGTTAATTCAGGTGGCTAATATACATATGAACGTTTTCACTAATTTACTTCTTTTATGAACATTAAATAAAACATAAGAAATATAAATAAATTTTTAAAAAATGCATTTTTGTGAGAACTGCCAAAGTTCATAGACAAAGAAGAACATTACAAAAAAAGACATTGGCATGTTTAAAGTCAGAGTCTAGCTTTAATATTCTCATTCAAGGTTTTACCTAGCTTCAAACCAAGTTGTTCCACTTATGGATCTGCCCATGCAGATTAGCACAGTGAACTCTGCCACAGCAGTGCTCAAAGGATGTAAACACTAAACTAGCCCCTGGTTGTTGTCATGTTACGAATTAGGAGGAAGCGATACAAAGCGTTATGACCTAATATATAAAAATAGCCTGCGCGAAAAATTCCTTTACCCCTACTGACAAACTGTGAAAGAAACCCGTGTTCCTGGGGCTATATTGTCATTAAGCCTCATAGAATGCCATTCTGGTTACAATATCATCTCCCTTCAAGTGGAAATCGAAGTAAATTTGTAATTTTATATCTGTAATGTAGGCGATCCGTCCTATAATACCTATGAAAAATGGCAACTATATTGTAGTGGAATGCACTCTTATCTGTAACCGATTTCTCCAAAGAGAGGGAAACTCTAAAGCGCCGACTATCACTTCCGGGAACAATTCAATCAACAATAGCGTTCACGGATAAAGGAATATTTGAAGCGTGTGACCTTTCAAGCATAAATGGATAACGCATACAAAGACAGCTTGTGACCTTTCTAGCATAAATGGATAACGTATGTAAAGACAATTCTTTCAAAAGACAAACTTTTACAAACCGGTATCCAACTGGTAAGAATGTGTACTTAGCTATTTTGAAGTTTAGATAATCAAACCATAAATTACCTGTTGAAACTTGTCAACGGAATAAAATTCCACATGAAGAAAGAAAAATGTATCAAATGTCAAAGTTATATTTTGGGTGATGAATTGCGCTACTTCATTGAGTCTGAACTTTTGACAGACTGAATCTGATTGAGAAATATATTACATACGACCGAATACTTGAAATATCAACATTTGATAACGAATAAGAATAAACTACGAGTAAAAAATTTGTGCGTATTTGTTAGCAAAATTATAAACGATATCCACCTGTACTGATTTTATACTTAACCACTTGCGACTCTTTAAATAGTAAATCAAACATGCGTTTTCATTTAAATCGTGGATCACTTTTCTTGCACTTAAAATATTTGGATGATTCTCTATCCCTGTCTCTCTCAAACATTTTCTGTCTGTTGGCGTTTTCTCGCTTCTTCCTTTGATTTATAATACACCATAATGGCTTCATATATGACAGGTTTTATTGTACTTGACTATTATGTTATATATGTATGGCCCGAGTATTTTTTTTTTTTTCTTCTCTAAAATATTGTTCTGTTCTGCTCGGCACCTCAACAATTTTATAACATACATTAATCAGATTAGTGGTTAGGCTAAGCGACAAGTGAACTAGAGAAATATGAAAATGGACCTGTAAAATTCCACCGAAATCCACTTTAACTTGTTGTGATCTATCTGTTTCAGTCTTTTCGGCAACTTTCAGTTGTGAGCAGTTAATTGTCACTGCATCTGAGCCGCGTATGCATGATGTTGTCAATATCATAACCTCGCTTGCATAACTTTGATCTTTGCTGAAGGGTAATTGTGCACATTGACATTGACCGACAATTATTAAAAGAGGTCTCAATGTCAAGGGCAATTTAAGCAGAAAAAATGTTTTTACATATTTTTAAGTACCTGTTGTAAACGTATGAAAGGTAATTAATCTTACACCACCCATGCCTATTCACAACTTATGGAGAAGTTTCTACTAACATGCGGAACTAAATTAGTGAATGACCAAACCTCAACGCGTCGGGGCTTGCTATAATTTGGGTATTTCAGGTTTTATTTCTGCTTACCATAACGCTGTGACAGACTACATGTATTTGGAACAATACTGTTGAGGTACCAAGTGGGACATGCTCGCTGAGAGGACAGAAGAATTCCAATTTAAGGGGAGTAACCTGGTTTCCGAAAATGCGTTTAGTACAACTGTCGGATATTAGTTTTTTTTGTGTGTGTGTGTTTTATTTTTGTTAGCTAATAAAATGGTATATCAGCCGTGGATTTTGAGATGTAATCAAGCTATATAAGTGTTCTACAAATGGACGGATATTTCAAGGTTTATCTAAATATTTTTTAAATCTATCATCTAGGTTAACTGTACAACCTAACCCCCCTCCCCCCCAACAAATAAAACTGCATGGCATTCGTCGTCATCATCTAATAATAAATCATTAGAACAAAAGTTACAAAAATTAACCATTTCCCCCACCCCACCCTAACAAAAACGTTCTGAGTATATATTACGTTTATGGCTAAACATCTAAATACCGAAATGCCAGAGCAATGTCAAAAGGTAATCCAGTGTAGAAATATATGCATGACTTACGGTACTATTTCAGTTCCCATAGTAAACCTATGCAAGCACCACGATATTAAAAATTCAATAACTTTAATTTTCGGAGTGCTCATGATCAAACCTATATTTATCAGTATAGATGAAACCTGGATGACAGCTTCTGTGTAGAGAAAAGGATATGAACCGCGGCATTTGCTGGACCTACATGTGTTTGAAACATGTGCTTTCAATTCCGCACCAATGAGTCAGCTGCTAATTTTAGTAATGAGCATTCCAAACTAAAGACTGTTAAAGGACTGAAATTCCATTAAGAAAACAATGTCTCTGTTTCTGTAAGTTACAACTAGGATAAGCTCTCAAAAGACTCTTTTTCCTACAAAATAACTTTCATTATCAACCAATCCTGGCCACCCAAACCAATATATACTCTATTTTATCGTCACCCATTTCCAGGCTGGTTCCCATTTTTCCATACAATTAGTGCCGTGTGTCTTGCAAATATTCAGTAATGACTTGCATTCCTTGCAATACATAATTTTCAACATTTAGCAATGACTTGTAGTACTTGCCTTTAATATTTTCTTTGACTAATTTAACTTTTCACGCCAATTTTGATACATACAGTCATTTTACTGTCTGAAAAATTAAAGCATAAAACATTTTCAATCACGCATATTTTATGTTTTGGCTGAAAAATCAAAATACTCTTAGGTAATTTTTCAACGACGACTTTAGCAATCTGATTAGAACAATGCACTTTATGATTTTTTGCCTTTATTTTGCTTAATAATTATTATCCAGACGGCCGTTGATAATCTAAGTCATTTTGTTTTCGATTTCATAAATCGGTCTCATAATAAAAAAAATTCACAAGGAAAAGGACGAACGAACAGAGTTAGATGCATGTAAGTGCGTAAGTACAAGAGTAGACGTAAGAATAAAATGAATGAAAGAATCAACAACCAACAATAAATGAATGGACAGTCTAGTTTTATTTAAACCTGAAATGGAAATACTTAATGCAAATTATGACAATGAACTTGTTTTTGTCCTTTTTATTAGAACGAGCATTGAAACAATAATTTTTTGGTCTATTGATCATTAGTCTACTTCAATTAGAGGGCTTACAAAACTACAAAACAAGTCTTTATTTGTTTACTTCATTAAAAATCCTAGTTTTCATCATATCTTTATGTATCCATTGTACGGGTTAATATAAGCAGAACAACACAGGTGACAGAATATCAAACATGGTTTATCGTAAGCAACGCATTGTGTACCGTATGTAAGCGTATATAACACGAGTACAACTGCAAACTGTACAGACCCAGATCTGCCGTCGCATAATGCGCCCGCTGATATGGGTCCATCTGGTTTGTTAGGAGCAAATAGAAGAACAAACGTGATAGATCCTGATCTTCAGGTGTATTGTGCTACTGCAGACGGGGATCTTTGTTGTTTGCAATTTGAATGATTTATAAGCAAGTACAGACGGGACATTGTTTTTCTCTTTGTTCGAAGTAAGCAAAAAGGCGGTACATGCAATGTGTTGTGGGTATATGACATCAATAACATTTTTTTTTTATTTAGAGCAACAAGATGACCTCGAAACTTTTGCTATTAATTAGTCTGTGAAATGGCGGCTGTCAATCTCTGACCACCTAAACTTTTAATTGCCCAATTGAGCAATAGATTTTAAAAAATGTTTTTGAAAGAAGAAGGATAGATTTGTTGCAGATGATGCTATTTTTTCTTGATTATAATTCATAATGTTGAATTTCCTCATTTAAATTTACAAAGTATTTTATAGAAAGTAGAACCAAGCTTGTTGTCTTACAAAACGAAGGAGTTTTTTCCTACAGTTGATATTTTGTTTGTCGTAGAGTCAATGATGCAAAACTACAGCCCGCATACTTTTTTTTAAAAGGCGTTTGATGTTTAATGCTAAACCGTTTAGCGAAAATGATTTATGAGGCAGTAAGATAGGTTTGTGACATGTGCCATTTGAATTAGCAAATTTAATGCTGATGTTAGCATTATAAATGTGTATAACTTGCTTTTGTTTTACACACAAGTAGACTGACTGAGCTTTAAACCTATATATCACTTAGCGATATAAAAATTGTTTAGAGGACGAATTGTGGGCGATCCCACACTTTTACTCCATTTTTTGCTTGTGAATGGATTTTTTCCAGATTTAAAATGTCTCCAAAAATATCTTCAAAGCAAGTCTTTTTATCGAATCATACATTAACCAACATATTATGAAAGAGTCCTTGGAGTGTTTAATGTGCGACATATTTGCTAAAAGCTAATTTACAAAAGATGAAGATTGCCCGTTGGTGTGTGCTTATTTAAATACGACTTTTTAAAGTTCGTTGTACCCATTATAAAAGCTATTACAATATTTAAAAATTTGATACTGTATTCGAGTGAACAGAAACCGCACCAGTACGTCAAATACGTCAAATAGGCAAAAGAACTGCTAT